>PVJS01018703.1:0-28394 GCA_004027185.1 Glis glis | reverse complement strand
AGAGTTTTTTTAAGGTATCTAAAGACCAAATAATAAAACATAAGACTGGATTATTCAAATTCTTTGGAATAAAAATAATTTAATTAAAATGCATTTTAAAAAGAATGAAATGATAATCCACATGCTAAGAAAAGATATTTGTAGCACATATAACTAACACTAGTTCAGTACATGAGGCTTGTTTTTAAACTCTACTAGGTCAATGCATACAATCCAGCCAAATAGCAAATTAATAAATGATATGATCTGGCATTTTATAAGAGAACTAGGGTAAGTACTCACATTAAAAAATCTCAACATTATTGGTAATAATAAAAAATGCAAATTTGGATCACATTTAGATAGCATTATAGATCTACTAGATTGGTCAAAATTCAATTCTGATAATGGTAAATGTTAGTGAGAAGTTGGGTCAACTTTTACACATTGCTAGTGGGAATGTTAAATTGAAACAATGATATTTAAATATGTTCGCCTAAACAACTATGTCCCAGCAATTCCATGACTATCTAAATCAACTAAAGAACACTGTTTATACTATCTCCAGGATAGTATAAACTATCCTGATTATGTGTATATATATACACATATATATTCAGATATATGTTAACTGATTTAATATATATTTCATTAGCTAGTAAATGAATACATTAAGGCTATATATAATTTGAAATGTGTAGACTATACATACATAACAATATGAACATATATGTAAATGATGTGTGATTAAATAAAATGTCCAGCTAAACTTATAAGTAAAAAAATGCCACATAAATTACATCATCTAGAAATTTTAAACCCAGCTTTTCAGTCAGCATTCATACTGCTGTAACCCAAAGTAACTGATCACCACAACATAGAGGAAAGAAGATTTATTTGTTCACAGTTCTGAAGATTTCAGGGGTTGAGTCCATGTCAGGCCAGGTTACATCAGCAGGGCTCAGGACATGATGACAGGAGGCAGAGAGAGAGAGAGAGAGAGAGAGAGAGAGAAAGAGAGAGAGAGAGAGATTGAGAGCAAGTGCTCTGCTCTCACATCATGGAAGCCAGAAGCAAGAGAGAGCAGGGGGAGGATAGACCATATATAACCCAAAGCCACACCCTCTTCAGCAACCAAGTCCTACCTTTGACATGTCTACCTGGTTTCTGTAAGGTCTACAGGGACATTCTAAGTCAAAACCATAATACCCAGGCAAACCAAACAGGCTACTAAGGAAGAGCAATATATTGGGAAACAAAATTCAGTATGTACTTGACCTACATGTTAGAAAAATGGAGTAGGGGATAAGAATTTATTCAAGATTATTCATCGTGCTAACTGATTTAATTGTAGTGGTTTATTCATGTGCTATCTTTTTTTCTGTCATTGATGCTATGCTTTATAACATACAAATGTTTTATTACATTTTCCTCTAGAGTGTATCAATAGTACAAAACACGTGTTAAAAAACTTTAATTTCTATATGTCCTTCTTTAAATTCTTCTTATATATTAGAAAGGATAAAACAAATATATAAAGCCATATGATACATAGTAAAATTTGATAAATACCACAGAAAATTAGAAAAGATTTTTGCAATCAAATCTCAAGAAAGGAGAAGTTAATTTCAGTTTGAATATCCATTTTGATAGAGACAGGGGCATCATGGTTGTTCATCCATAATATGTATTACTGCATATTTGAAAAAGAGGATGCCAAATGTGTATGTTTTCAAAATGTGTTAGTTGTGTCTTTTCATTATAGTCATACATTACTTATTGGACCATGCCATAAATCATATTGTAATTTTTAAAGTGAAGAATTAGTGAAATCAATTCATAATATTTATATATCTGTCCTCTGTGGAATATAAATGCATTTCTCTTTAATGATTATGTTGACATATAAACCACACAGAAATTTAAAATAAAAAATGTTCAAAGTGATGTACTATTTTGCTTGCTTATAATTATATAAAAGTAAAATGCAAATCTGTAGGTTCAATGTCTACATATGCCTTCAAGGGAATTTAGTCCTGAAGTAGTTTTTTTTTTTTAAAAAAACTCTATTAAAAAATTCTGCAGCTGGGTGTAGTGGCACACACTTGTAATCCCAGTACTTGGGAGGTTGAGACAGGAGGATACGGGTTCGTGGCCAGCCTCAGCTACTTAGCGAAGCCCTCTGCAACATAGTGAGACCCTGTTTCAAAATAAAGAATAAAAAAATAGGCCTGGGGGTGTAGCTCAGAGGTAGAATGCCCCTGGGTTCAATCTCCAGTACCGCCAAAAAAAAAAAAAATTCTGCATCTCAGCTTCCTCAAGGTGACTTTTGAAGTTACTTAAAGAAAATGATCTTCTATTTTCTGAGAGCAAAATAAATATATAAACACATTTTTCTCAAAATCTGATTTCTTTTTCAAAATTGTTTAGCTGTGACTTAGAAACATTGTTAGAAATTGTTGGATTAGTAGTCAAAGGCTGTGCTGCAAAATTGTTTCAGCAGCAGAATTGAAGATTTCCAAGTGAGTATATTCTTGGTACTCACTGAGTTATTCTTTAATTAGTCCATTTTATTTTTTAACAGTTAGATGTATTTGCCATATATGTGTATTTATTCTATTAAATTTTATTTAATGTTAGGGATACTTAGTTCTACCTAGAAAAAAAATCCCACATATTGAAATAAATCATTCAATTTTCTGAATTATTTAATATTAATTTTCTTTCATTTATGTGATATAATTTCTTTCTATAAAAGAGATATAACTGATAACATATAATACTTCACTCACCAACATGCCCCCCACATTTGTTTCTCCACATGAAAGTTTACATGAACATATTTTATGTTTGGAAATTAGATTTTCATTGACTTCCTGTTCTGATAGCTAAGTGACTCTGTCAGCATTCTCATTGCATAATACAAAACAACTGACCATACTACTTAGGGAATGGAAGATTTTTTCTCAGTTTTGGAAATTTCAAAGTTCTAGTCCATGTCAGCCTTGGTCTGTGAAGCTCAGGGCATGGTGGCAGAAAACAGAGAGAGGGAGAGAACAAATACTCTGCTCTCAAATCAAGGAAGCTGGAAGCAAAAGTGAGAGATCAGGGGTAATAGAGGGAGGAGAGACAGTATATAAATCTCAATGTCATACCTCCAGAGACTCCCCTCTCAGGAACCAAACCCTGCTACCAACATGATTGCTTACTCTCTAGGAGATTTCAGGGGTCATTCTAAATCCACAACATTATATTCTGCTCCTGGGCCCCAAAACCTCAAGGTCACCTCAGAAATCAAATGCATTTAGTCCATCTTCAAGACTTCCCATAGTCTTAATGGTTCCAGCATTGTTTAAAAATCCCAAAGTTCAAAGTCTACCCTAAGACTCAAGTTAAACTCTTAGCTGTGAGCCCTTGCAAAAATAAAGCAAGTTACATACATCCAAAGTACAATGGCACAGAATAAAGATTTGCATTCCAAAAGGGAGGGCTACAGAAAGAAAGATTTGGACCAATACAGGATCAAAATATAGCAGGGCAAGCATTTGATCCTATAGCTCTATTTCCTGCATCTGGGGCACATGGTGAGATGCAATCTCCAAGGGGCCTTGACAACTCTGCCCCTATAGCCTGGTTCATTGCAATAGGTGTCATACTGGCTTTTCTAGAATATCTCCATGCATTGCAACTTGCAGCATTTCCACATAGTCATTTCACATTTCTGGCATCACTAATTCTCAAGGGTTTTCCTTGGAACCTTGACTTCACTTTTACAGCTTCACAAATTGCCCCATTTGGGCCTGTTTTCAGGGATTTTGACCCTGCCATATGTTGCTTGGCTTCCCACACCTTCCTTTTAAACCTGGGGGAAGAATCAATGACTGCCTTTTCCAGGAAAGCCAACAAATGTGAGGGGTGAGATCAACCACCAGCAGAAAGGTAGTCATGCCCTCTTTAATAATTGTCATTGGGCCCTTCTCAATTGTGACTGCCACTGAGCCCACTTCCATCATGGCCACCACTGGGGCCATCTCCATCATATCACTTGCCCCCCCATTTCCATAGTTACCAATTTTCCTGACTACATACTTTTGTTTATTTTTATGCAAATCTTGAACAGTCTGGACCACATTCCTTTCCTTTTTTCTAAGGAAAATATTCAACCACACTTCAGCTCTCTTACTTTACTCCATAACATCACCTCTCTGGGTACAAATTTTATGTATGCCTTTCTGATCCAACTGAAAATCCAAAAAGTTTCTCCTCTTTGCTTTCTACTTCCAAAATTCACCGTATAATTGACTGAATGTGGGCATCAATTACCATAATGCAGTTTTGTAACTTTGCTATTTTGAGATTTCCTCTGTCAGCTTAATCAGTCCATCTTTAAATTTGGTCTCACGCAAAGTTTCAGAATACAGGCAAAATGCCAATAAGTTCTTTGCCAGAATGTAACGCATATGGCCTCTACTCTATTTTCCTGTGGAGTACTCTTTGCCCTGTGAAATCTCCTAAGCACAGTCTCTACTATCCTCTACCATTGGCCTTTCTATCAGCATTCTGGCACTTCCAACTTCCTCTCACAAACCAGTTCCAAAGACTCACAATACCCTGGGTCAGGCTTAGATACAGCAGTTATCCCAAGTCTTTGATACCAATTTCCATCTTTGTTAGCATTCTCACTGTTATGATCCAATAAACCTGACTATACAACTTAGAGGAAGGAAGTATTACTTGCTCAGAGATTTTGAGATTTTTTTTTTTTTTTTTGCGGTACCGGGGATTGAACGCAGGGGCGTTCTACCTCTGCGCTACGCCCCCGGCCCTACTTTTTTATGCTTTATTTTTGAAACCAGGTCTCATGAAGTTGCGGAGGGCCTCACTAGGTAGAGAGAGAGAGAGAGAGAGAGACAGAGAGAGAGGGAGAGATAGATCAATCAATCGATCGATCGTGCACGCGCATGCACGCTGAGGTTGGCCGCAAACCCGGATCCTCTGGTCTCTGCCTCCCAAAGTACTGGGATTACAAGCGTGTGTCGCCATGCCTGGCTAGATTTTGAGATTTCAGAATTTTATTCAATGTCAGGCTCTATCTGTGGAGCTCAGAGCATGGTAGCAGGAAGCAAAAAGAGGGAAAGAGCAATTGGTCTGCTCTCACATCATTAAAGCTAAAAGCAAGAGTTAGAGCAGAGGGAGGAAAGACCATATATAATCCCAAAGGCCACACCATCAGGGACCCCTCCTCCACAACCAAGTCCTGCCTCCAACATGGCTACCTTTGCTTTGTGAATAGACAATTACAAAACTGCCTGTATCTTATTGTCTTATGTTACTTTACACAGTGTCTCTATATTTATGTTTATAATCCAGAGATGTAAAATGAGCCGTAAATTAAAAAAATTTAACCTGGGTGTTACACAGACCTCTAATCCCAGTATTTAGGAGGCTGGGACAGAAGAATAACATGTTTGGGACCAGCATAAGCAGTTTAGAAAGACTGTTTCAAAAAAATTAAAGAAAGGGCTGGAAGTGTAGCTAGCAGGTAGAATATCCCTGAGTTCAATTCACACTACTACTACTAAGGATAGTAATAATAATTATTTTTTTTACTTTCACTTTATTTTTATTTAATTCATATGCTATAAAATGACTCATTTCAAATTGTGAAATTTAGTATTTTTAGTATACTCACAGAAATGTGCAGCCATCACCACTGTTTAATTTCAGAATATATTCATCACCCAAAAATAAAGCCCATACATCATTCCCAATCATTCCTCAGTACTTCAACTCATAACCTATGAACACCAGTCATCTCTTCTCTTTCATTGTGGGTTTGAATATTCTGGATATTTCATAAAAATAAAATCATAAATTATATGGCCTATAATGTTTGAATTCTTTCACACTTATTTTATAGATATGTATGTATGTATGTATGTATGTGTGTGTGTGTATGTGTGTGTGTGTCAATACTTACTATGCTAATATTCTATTACTATTTTGTGATTCTGGGGCTTTAATTCAGGGCCTCAAAAATGCTAGGCAAGGGGTCTACCATTTAGCTATATTCACATCCTGAATACTAAAAGACTTTATGTTGATCTAAGTGACTTACATTACTTGGACCCTACTACTTTTTGAATCTTTTTCCCTCCTGCTTTGACACTTTCTTTCTGCCTAGCCACATTTATTTCATTTTAATTTTCCTTAAATATACAAGTCAACTAACATACTGAGACTTTACAGTTACTTGTCTTTCTACCCGGAATGTTCTTTTCCCCAAATACCCTATAGCTCTCTTGTCCATTGCTGTTGCTTGCCCCCTTCACAATGATTACATTTTAATGAGGTATTCCTTGACCATTGTATTTTATATATTACTTTTTTGTTTACATTTATTTATTTATTCATTTATTTTTATTGATGCATTGTAATCATACATCTTGATGAAGTTAAGGATGATAGAGGCATACATGCACACAGTACTCTTTGAGCCCTCCCTAGTTCCCACCTCATTCCCTCTCCCTCTTCCCACCTTCCTGTGCTCAGCACAGTGATTGATTTGATAAGTTTGTGTATGTACATCATGTCCATCGAGGTGTTTTCCTCTTCAACTTTTCTTCCCCCTTCCCATACCCTTCAGTTAGGTCCCCTCCTTCACACCACTATGGTTTTTCCTCCTTTGTCTTGAGTCCCTCCTGTGTCCCAATTTCTCTGGTGTCACATAAGGGAGAGCATCTGACAATACGCTTTTTTTGACTGACTAATCTCAGTTAGTGTAATATTCTCTAGTTCCATTTATTTCCCTGCAAATGACATAATTTTGTTCTTTATTACAGAGTGTATAAATTGTGTATAAATCCCATAATTTTATATTCCATTCATCTGTTGATAGACATCATGGCTGGTTCCACAGTTTGACAATTATGAATTGTGTAGCTATAAACATAGATATACATGCATTACTATGGTAATCGTGTTTGAATACTTTTGGGTAAATACCCAGAAGTGGTATAGCTAGGTCATATGGTAGGTTTATCCCCATTCTTCTAAGGATCCTCCACAGTGATTTCCAAAGTGGTTGCACTAATTTGCAATCCTACCAACAGTGGATCAGAGTTCCTACTTCCCCACATCCTCACCAGCATTTATTATTATTTGTGTTTTTAATGATTGCTATTTTAATTGTGGTTAAGTGAAATCTCAGGGAAGTTTTGATTTTCATTTCAGATTGATAATGTTGAACATTTTTATATATATAATTATTGGCCATTTGTATTTCTTCTTTTGTGAAGTATCTAGTTCACTTGTCCATTGTTTGATTAGGTTATTTTTTTGGCAGTGAATTTCTTGAGTTCTCTTTATATTCTAGATATTAATCCTCAATCAGAGGAGTAGGTGGCAAAGATCTCCCATTCTATCAGCTCTCTCTTGATATATTCTTTATATTCTTTATATTCTAGATATTAATCCTCAATCAGAGGAGTAGGTGGCAAAGATCTCCCATTCTATCAGCTCTCTCTTGAAGCTCATGATAATTTCCCTTGCTGCACAGAAGCTCTTCAGTTTAATGCAATCCCACATATTAACCCCTGTTTAATTTCTTGTGTCTTTGGGGTCTTGTTGAAGACAATTTTACCCATGCCTATATGTTGGAGTGTTGGTCCTATGCCCTTTTAAAGTAACTGCAAAGTCTCTGGTCTAATTTCCATGTTTTTGATCCATCTTGAATTGACTCTTGTGCAGGTTGAGAATGTGGGATTTATTTCCATTTTTCTGCATATGGACAACCAGTTTTGCCAACACCATTTATTGAAGAGACTATATTTTTTTAAGTGTTTGTTTCTGGCTGCTATATAAGAAAATCAATTGGCTGTAAATGTGTGGATTTGTTTCTGAATCTTCTATTATGCTACATTGGTCTATGTGTCAGCTTTTGTGCCAATACCATGCTGGTTTTATTGCTTTGGCACTGTAGTATAGTTTGAAGTCAGGTATTTTGATGCCTCTTCCATGGTTCTTATTGATGAGAACTATTTTGGCTATTCTGGTTTTGTTGTTCCAAATGAATTTAAGGACTGATTTTTCTATATCTGTGAAGTATGTTAATGGGGATTGCATTGAATTTGTAGATCACTTTTTGAAGAATGGCCATTTTGATGATAATTATTAGGCCTATTTAAGAGCATGGCAAATCCTTCCACCTTCTAAGATCTTCAATTTCTTTCTTTGATGTTTTATAATTTTCCTTGTAGAGGCTTTTTTTGGGCCTCCTTGGTTAGATTTACTCTTAGTATTTTATTGTCTTTGAGGTTATTGTGAATGGAAATGTTTTCTTTATTTCTTTTTCAGTGGATTTATTTTTGGCATATAGAAAAGCTTCTGAATTTTTTAGATTGATTTTGTATCCATATAGTTTGCTAAATTTGTTAATCAGTTCTAAAAGTTTTTTGGTTGAGCTTATTGGGTCTTCTAAGTATAAGATCATGCCATCTGCAAATAGAGATAGTTTCAGTTCTTCTTTTCCTATTTGTATTCCTTTAATTGCCTTCTCTTGCCTTATTGCTCTGGCTAGAGTCTTGAGTACTATATTTATTTATTTATTTTTGTCCTGTTTTTGTGGTATGGGGAATTGAACCCAAAGTCATTCTACCTCTGAGCTACAGCCCCAGCCACATTTTATTCTTTATTTGGAAACACAGTCTCATTAAATTGTGTAGGGCCTCACAAGTTGCTGAGGCTGGCTGCAAACCTGTGATCCTCCTGTCTCAGCCTCCCAAGTACTGGGATTACAAGCATGTACCACCATGCACAGCTCTTGAGTACTATATTTAAAAAGAGTGATGATAGTGGGTATCCTTGTCTTATTCCTGACTTGAAAGGGAATTCTACTACTTTTTTCCCCATTCAATATGATGTGAGCTGTGGGTTTATTGTATATTGACTTTATAATGTTGAGGTAAGTTCATTCTATTCAGATTCTCTGCAGTGTTTTTACAATGAATGGATGTAGGTTTTGTTTGAATGCTTTCTCAGTGTTTATTTAAAAACTCATGTGATTTTTGTCCTTAGTTCTGTTTTTGTGGTGAATTACATGGATTGTTTTTCATATGTTGAACCAGCCTTGCATCCCTGGATGAACCTGACTTGGCCATGGTGTATAATTTCTTGATGTGGTTTTAAATACTCTTTACTAGTATTTTGTTTAGAAGTTTTGTGTCTCCATTCATCAATGATAGTGGTCTGTACTTTTCCTTTATTGAGCTGTCTTCAGTTTTGGTATTAATGAAATGCTGGCTCCATAGAATGTATATAGGAAAGTCCATCTCTTTCTATTTCATGAAAAAGATTGAGAAATATTGGTATTATATCTTCTATACATGTTTTATAAAATTCGGCCAGGAAACTATCTGGATGTGGGCTTTTCTTTGATGGTAGGCTCTTTATTCTTGTGTCAACCACTTTGATTGCTATTGGTTGGTTTAAATTTTATATATCTTTTTTATTTTGTTTAGGAAGGTTTTGTGTGTCTAGAAATTTGAAAATTTCTTCTAGGTTTTCTATTTTGTTGGAGTACAGTTTTTCAAAGTAGTCTGATGATCCTCTGGACTTCCATGATGTCTGTGGTAATAATACCTTTTTCATCTTTTATTTTAGTAATTTGGATTGAATCTCTCTTTCTTTTGATTAGGTTGGCTAATGGTTTATCTTTCTTATATTTATTTATTTATTTATTTATTTATTTATTTATTTATTTATTTATTTTTGAGAAACCAGTTTTTGGTTTGTTGATTTTTTATGTTTTTTTGTTATTGATGTTCTCTATTTCATTGATTTCTTTTCTGATTTTAACGATTTCTTGTCTTCTATTGGTTTTGGGATTAGACTATTCCTGCTTTTTAAGGGCATGAGGTATGTCAGATTATTTGGTAATTTTATGTTTTTCTTATGTGAGCACTCAGTGCTATGAATTTTCCTCTTAATTTTGCCTTCACAGTGTCCCAGAGTTTGGTATGCCATGTTTCTATTTTCATTTGTTTCTAGGAATTTTTTTATTTCTCCCCTTAATTTTTCTATGATCCAGTCCTCATTCAGCAGTGTAGTATTCAGTCTCCATGTATTTATTAAATTTCTTTGGGTCTTCTTATTGTTGATTTCTAATATCATTCCATAATGGTCTGAAAAGCTGCAGGCAAGTATGTCACTTTTTTTTAAATTTTCAGGTCTCTTTATTTACTAGTGAAGGTCCAGTGAGCAAAAGCTCTGGATCTGAACCCTGAACAGCAATGTCATACAGATTATATAGCCCCAGAGAGACAGATTTTGATTAGATCAATAACAGGTAGGTGTACCAATATGGGATCTCAGGTCAGATTTTATTTCTGCTTTCTGAGCTATATTTTCTGTATTCATCTCCAGGTAGCCAGGACTGGGCAGCACCATCTTGGGCTCTATGTGGCTGGGACTGTGAAGTGCCATTTTGGGCTTCACATGGATGGGACGGGGTGATGCCATCTTGTTGAAATTAACTGCCTTATTTTGTGATTTTTAGCTGCTGGGCAAGTCCCTCCTTTGTTTTCCTCAGAGGGAGGGGCCTGTGAAGAAAGGCTTATTTTCCTACATTGTCCATAGGATTTTAGCTAAGAGTCATCTTCAAGGACATAGCTGGGCTCTTGCCTCATTCCCCTCTTTTGAGACTTCTCAACATGCTTACCAAGAAGTACTCAGTTTTTTAGATTATTTTTTAGTCAGAGACATAAATATGGCATATCAAGGTAGGTCCTTTTTAGCTATTGAGGTTTTTATGATAGGATCACCCATCCCAAATTGACTTCCCACTCTTGGTATTGGGTGGTCCACCAGACAGTCCAACTAGGACAGGGTTTAATCTGAGCATAATCTGAGTCCAGTTGAGGACAATGATTTTTGTCAGCCTGTGTGTGTTGCCATTTAATAACAATGGGGCTGCTAGTTTTGCTCACATTAATTGTGAAGATTGATGAGGCTGGCTACAACAATTCTATTACAATTCTTGTCCCAAAGGACAGGAACAGCCAATTGTTTCTTAATCCTAGCAATACAAAATCAAATTGGGCAGATGCATAAGTGCTAAATTTAAGATCATTGCAAAACCCGCCAATCAAGTCAATCCTAAAGCACTTATGGTACAAAAACTGAGCCTGAGTCTGTGGCATGAGATATGATGCTCCTCAAACTTCTGTCATGTGTGAACCAGTCAGCTTCTGGGTATGACTGGTGCAGGGCAGGTAGTCTTTTTCAGGATTAGCTTGTTTGGCTCTTCATGTTTTACATGAGCAGACTCTGAGTCATCTCTTGGATTGATGGCTCCAGGGCTGCTGGCTTCAGGTGGCTGTGATGGATCCAGACTGCAATATCCTCAACTTTTACTGCTTTTGGGGTGGTAAGAATAACAGTGAATGGCCCTCTCCATTTTGCCTTGAGAGGAGCCTGGTTCTAGTCTTTGACCAAAACTAGGTTTCCAGGCTCATACAGATGGATTGGGGTAATTAAACAAACTAGTATTTTATCTAGCACCCATTTATGTAGGTCGTGGGTGACCTTTTCTAGTTTCTTCATAATCCTATGAACTTCTATTTTTTAAATTTTCAGTAAGTTTATTTGTTAGGGTTGTTAATCCTTATAAAACTAATCTCTTTTCCTATGTCAACTGGCTATTAGCATCTAATTGTTTAGCTAATCCTTCTATATAATATAAATAAGTACTCCACTCTACATTAAAAAAAACAACATAGCCCTGTATGTTAGTACTAATAATTTGCTTATTATAAGGGTTATTTGCGACTATTTTCTGTTTTTGGTTTTTATGTATTTGGCAGAGCTAAATGTAAATCAAGCACCTTGTTTTTCCTTTAGGTGTCTGGTGGTCCTGGAGCTTCAAAACCTCAAGAAGGACAGGTTTAGTTTTATAGCATTTTATAAAGACACAGAAGTTTTGGACATCAGTGCCATATTGTGTGTGTGTGTGTGTGTGTGTGTGTGTGTGTGTGTGCCTAAAAGCAGGAGCATGATTATTAATTATAATGTAGAATATAAGGGTGATTCAAAGTCAAATGATATCTTGTTCAATTATGTGAGTGGTTTTTTAAATGACTTTATGAGAACAACTCTTTTTATCCCAGAATTGCATACTTGCTTCTGGTTAAACTTTCCTGTTGGGTATTCAAGACCAAATAGGTAGCCCTATGTGGGACCAATGTAACTTTTTATAAAACTATTTTACTGTTAAGGTCACTCAAGGCTACTTGGGGTTCCTCTTAAGGACTTTGTGAGTCTTTTCCTCTACCAGTTGTGCTATCTGCCAGGGTGGGTCATCGTCTTGCTGACCATTTGACTTCCATTGAAGCAGAGGGGATATTTTCCTCTTTGATGACCCTCCTTTTTGCAGAATATCTACTTGTGGCTTCCATCCTCTGGAGCTTTCCTGATCTCCCTGTTTCAGGTGGTCAGATGACTCACTGAAGTTGCAGGGGCCTTTAGCAAGGTCCCATTATCCCCTGGTTCCTATTTGACTTGGAGGGCAAAGGCCAAAATATTGGCAATTTTTTCCTTAGCTGTTTTATTCCTGATTGTTCTCCAAGTTCCAGTTGTTGAATACCCAGTAGGTTAGCTTTACCACTCCTTATTAATGTATGGGTGTCAGTATTATAGCCTGTCTGTTTTCCAGATGATGGCTATCATCTCAAAACACTGTTTAGCTTATTCTGCTGGAAGATGTACTTCTGAAATAAATTAACAGACAATAGTTACAAAGATTTACAAGGAAAATGCAAGACAAAATTATGAAGCACAAAATAAATCCAATTTTTATAATAGTCTGACAATATTTGATGACATAAATAAATCCTCATCTAAATTTGACTCATTTATAGATATACATATATATTATTAATATTCAGTTTTTAATCAGAGTGGCATGGTTTGAAATGCCAAGAATTGGAGCATATATAATTACCTTTGCTTAAAGGTGGTCACAATACAATTTAGGAACACACAAATATAAACAAAAAAAAATTCTAACACTATTAACAGTTTTTTGTTTAGAGGATACCAGCTTGATAAATCGTTTTACATTTTAGAAGATACTTAGGAAGCATACTTAACTTACAAAGAAGTCAGCAATAACCAACATCACAACTGCATATATATTTACTTAACCCTTACTATTGGAGTGAAATTCAGAATTCACTACTCAGTAAGATAACTATAACTACAGCATTATGTAAGTTAACATCATTGACAAAAATCAAATAGCTCTAGAACCTTTATAAGTCTAGAATTATATGATCAGAAACAGGATTATTATCAGATGGATAATTGCATCTCTCTGTCTTCTACAATAATAAAACATTCAGTCAAGCAAATAGATGTAAAACAGGTTTTAAATAATTGGGATACTTAAATGATATTAAACATCAGATGCAGTGCACATCGCATAAAAAGATCACTCATTGGTTGCCTTGCATGTATACAAACCCATATATCTAACTTTATAAGGCTTTATAAAACATCAAGATAGACTTCAGATGAAAAGCTTATCCAGCCCTCAGATGTATACACATCTATAGTCACAGATGTATAGGGTGTCAAATACACAGTAACTCAAAGTAACAGTTGTTCACTTATTTTTTGTTAGGTATCTAGCTAGACATTAGCAGATGTGGTCAGCTGGAACAAACCATAATTTTGCCTGCAGATCCCTGCTCACTCTGATACCCTCCCCTGTGGAAATGGGGGTGGAGAAGCAACACAGGATCACCAAGCTGCAATATGGAAAGGGTAGTCAATCACTCAAATGTGATACATATATAAAAGGTGTCCAAAGGGACTACAAGGCCCAACACTTGGAACAGTCCATGCCACTTTACTTTTTCATTGCCAAAGGCCACCTTTCTATTCCAAGGAATGGCCCATTGCAGATGTCCATTCCCCTGCAATGTGACCCTTTCCCCTCTCCTTATTGCCCCTTTAATGTGGTGTCTTTATTCATATTTTTTAGATAAATCTCCTGTATACCCCATTTATGCCTTCTGTCTAAATGTTCACCAAGCAGATAGGCAAGGATTGAGATGGTGCAAAACAACCTCAGGATCTCCCACCCTGTAACATCTTGAGTAATAAAGTGGTCATTTTAACAGGCTGTAAATCACAGTTGTTCAAACCATGACTCTGCCAACATACAGTGACCAAAAGTCTAACCAAGACATTAATTTGATAAAGATTCAAAATTTTTGTTTAAGCTAGTTCTTAGTAAATTGTTACCTAGAGCAAGAAGGAAACCTATTGGTTTAAAAAAAAACACAGGAAATTGACCCAATAAAATGTGAGTGTTTTTCTTTTTCTTTTCTTGCTTTCTAGGCTAGCTTTTTTGTTGTTTTTGCAAAATTCCACCAAGAACAGTTCAATACTCCAGGAAAACTCAGTTTTTTCAAACATAAAACCAAAGCATCAAATGCAACTCCCAGAAAACCCTTTAAATAAACCCTTTTAATTATAACCAACCTTATTACACATATAAGTTTTTTATATGCTTTATCCTTTACAAATCATTTGCAACTTCCTCAAACACTCTGAGACTTGCTTAACCCTCTGATTTTTGTTCTCATTTTTATTTTTCCCTATAGTATAATTCAGTCATTTAGAACAAAAATATTGTCATGCAAAATTCTCTCCTCTTCCTTCTAACCTAAAAGCATTTTCCTTTTCCTTGTAAAGAGCTATATGGACATATAGAGTGAAATAGACATTCTTGGAGTCAATGTAGATGTTAACTACTTGGTCTGCCCCCTCAACTCTATTGCTTGGGTGAGGTCAATTAACTCAGACTTTTGGATGGATGTATCATCTGGGAAGGGCTCTCCCTCTAAGATTTTTGTCCAAGATTACAACAGCATACCAGGCTTGCTATTTTTTCCCTGTTGAAGTATGGAACTGCTCCCATCCATGAACATTTTTAAGTCAGCATCAGGGTAGGTGTGGTCAGCATTTGCCTTTTGAGTTTCTGAAAGGCCTATTGTTATTTTTTCCATACAAAGGAGTCTTTATCTCCCCCTTGTAGATTTGTAGAGGGGTTTTGCTGTGACAGCGAGGTTTAGAAACCAGATGTGACAGGACCCTACTGCTCCCAGGAATTCCTGGTGGGCTCTCCAGTTAGTGGGCACTGGAATATCTTGAATTGCCTCTTTTCATCCTGCCTCCAACAGTCTTTTCCCTGTCTGGATGGTGAACCCCAGATATTGTACTTTTGTTGACAGATGTGGGCCTTTTACAACCACTGTGCTCTAGGAGGGTGAGTAGCTGGCCTGTTCCTTTGGCAAAGCCGTTAAGAATCTTATGTTTAAGGAGGTCATCAACATACTGGAGGAGGGTGCAGCCAAAGAAGCAGGAAGGAAAAGACTTGAGGTCATGGGTCAGGGCTTCTTTGAAAATGGTGGGAGAGTTTTTGAATCCTTGAGGCAATCAGATCCAGGTGAATTGGTCTGCTCAAAAGCAAACAGTTCTTGGCTCACAGGAGCCAGACAGACACTGAAGAGGACATCCTTTATGTCTAGGCATGTAAACCAGGGTCCAGTGGCTGGGAGCAAACTTAGGAGATTGCATGGGTTAATCACAGTAGGATGTATGGTGACAGTGGCTTGGTTGATGACTTGTAAGTCCTGCACTGGTTCATTGTCCTGGGTTTTAGCTTTTTGACTGGCAAGAGAAGAGTGTTCCACTGAGACTGGCACGCATAATGATACCATGTTGTTGGAGCCTCTCTAGGTGGAACTGGATTCCCTGTAGGGCCAGTCAGGAGATTGGGTACTGCTATAACCACACTGATCTTGTGTCAGGGTGAGGTTCAATGACTACCAGTACCTGGAACCTGGCTATTCCAGGTGTATTGTCCTTGGCCCATACAGCGGGTCACTGGGCTGCTACCATTGGGCCGATAGACCCCATTTCTGCCCCTCGAATAATCTCCACTTTTCCTCTTGGGGCATTTGTAGGAAGCAAATAAGCTGAGAGGGCACTGATAATTTCAATTTACCCTTCTCTGAGAAAGTGATGGTTGCTCTGACTGCTGAGGAGGTTTCTATCCAGCAGTGGAACTGGACAGTATGGCATATATAGGAATTGATGAATGACTTCTCCTTCCCTTAGGGTGCATTCATGGTGGGTGGAAAACATCTGTTTGGAGGCTTTTTCTGTTGCTCCAATTATGGCAAAATGTTGGTTAGTTAGGATGGGCTATTGGACTCGTGACCACTTAGTGTTCTGCCCCAGTGTCAATGAGGAACCAGAGATTGTGCCCCCCATTGTCATTCAGACCTTGGGCCCCTCAGGAGATTCAGGGCCTGGTTTCCCTCAGTCATTGAATAAGCCAGCCTGGCTGACTGCCAGAAGAGGAGCTGGGGAGAGGCCTGATGACTCTTTATGGGACCCTCAACCTTTCTTAGGATATTCATTCTTCCTGTCCCCAATTTTCTTGCAGAATGCACATTGTCCATATGGAGAAGAGCCCTCTTTCCTTTGGGTGGCCATGGGCATTGGGGACAAGGGGGCTCATGACTTGTTGGTATTTGATTTGGCTCATCACAGAGCACTGCACTCCATTCTGCTGCGATGAGGTCAACTTTTCCTTTTTTTTGCGTTTTTTTCTGATCTGTTTTCCATTTATCTTTAATGTCTCAGTTAATGAAGACCTTGTTTGCTACCTCAAGGAGTTGGAGAGCATTCATTCCTGCAAATCCCTCTGCTTCTGTAGCTTGCTACATATGTCACTAGCGCTCTGACTGACAAAGGTGTGTTAACCATTTGCTAGTTTTGGGATGCCTCAGGGTCAAATGGAGCCACTCATAACAGGCACTGGGGCTCTCATCAGACTTTTGAAGGATCTCTCCAACCTTGGCAATGTTGGTGGCCTTGGAGCTCCCTTTTCAAAGTCCCTGAAGAAGAGCTTCTCAATATGCCTCCAGTTTTTCTATGTCCCTGGGATTATTTGGGTTCTATTGGGAAGTCTGTTGCCAGCAGGCATTCTTGAGCATAAACCTGGGGGTTTAGGGCTTCTGATGGGACATTTTTCTCAGCCCAATGGGCTGCTGCTTGCAGAATGCATCCTCTTTCTTTAGTGCTGAGAAGAGTCCAGAGAAGCTGGTGACAAGTAGGTCAAGTAGGATTGTGCATCTGGAAGATGGACTGGAGAAGGTCAGCCAGGGCATGCAGCTTCTCAGTAAAGGAGGGAGCATGATGTTTCTAATTTAGGAGATCTGTTCTAGTAAAAGGTTGATACACAAATGGTGGACTAGGCTGCAATTGTCCATGTCCGTCCATGGTGGGGACCCCCTGAACCTGTCTTAGAGGTAACTGGCTTTCAGATGGCAGTAGAATTTTGTGAACAGGGCATTCATGAGGCCCAGCTGTGCTGGTGTTGGCAGAGGTGGGTATAGTGGGGGGCTGCCATGATTCAGATGTCAGCGCTGGACCTGTTCCATCTCCAGCTTAAAACTTCAGTGGCTGTTAGTCCCAGAGTAGACCACCTCTGGGAGAGGTCTCACACACAGTGGCAAGAAGGCCTCCAGCACACTCAGTGGACCAACATCTGTGATGGGGGAGGCCAACTCCCAAGACAGACCAGAGGAGGCAAAACACCCTGGGTCCCATTTCTGGGACCAGACCTGCTCAAAAGTGTCACCTCCTGGCTAGCTCTCCAAAGTGTTGCAGGAGGCTTGGTCCACAGAGAACAAGACAGAGGGCGGAGTAGGAGAAAGCAGGTCTTTTTATTCACTAGTGAAGGCTCAGTGAGCAAAATCTCTGGATCTGAGCCCAGAATGGAATCATACAGATTACATAGCCCTAGAGAGATAGGTTTTGACTGGATCAATAACAGACAGGGGTACCAATAAGGGGGTTTGGGTCAGATTTCAGTTCTGATTCCTGAGCTAGATTTCCTGTATTAGTCTCCATGTGACCAGGACTGGATGGAACCATGCTGGGCTCCACGTGGTTGAGACGAGGTGGTGCCATCTTGCTGGACTTAACTGCCTTTTCTTGTGGTCTTTAGCTGCTGGGAGAGACCCTCCTTTGTTTACCTCATAGGGGAGGGGTTTGTGAAGAAAACCTTATTCTACTAGCTTGTCCCTAGACTTTTAGCCAAGCGTTGTCTTCAAGGTCATAGCTGGGTTCCTGCCTAAGTTGGAGAAGAGCTGAATCATGTTGTGGCTTTGAGTAATCCCTTGCTGGGTTTTTCTTTCTTCTTGGATTGAGGCTTGCTTAGAAGTGATGTGAGTGCTGCTCCAAAGCTCTGGTTCAAGCCTATTCTCCTTCCTGGAGGGTTTCTTACTTTGTTAATGAGGCCTAGTGGGGCCAAGGAACAAGAAGGGGCTGGTCCAGTCTTCTGGCTTCTGGGAAGAGGCTCTCCTAGGCTGGGGGTTGGTGGTGGGGCCCAGGGAGATCACCCAGTGTCACAGGGGTTTTATCCTCAATCTCCAGCACCACAAAAAAAGGAGAGAAGAAAAAGAAAAGGAAGGAGGGAGGAATGTGAACAAAATGCAAAATGGAAAAAAAATCCTACAAGCACACAAACACACAGCAGTGCCAAAACACAAATAAACAGCAACAAAACAATAGAAAAAATTTTAAAAAGCCAAACAAATAACAACAACAATAATAAAACTCATGTACTTGGCTTCTGTAGCCCTCTTGGGTCTGTGTGGCTGTTTTTAGCTGTTTAAGGTCCTTATTACTGTAGGTTTCTGAGCATGTTCCATGTATTTCTGCTTGCTTGGAAACCTGTAAAAATGATGTCAGATGGCAGCTCCAGCACTAGGGCCTATAGTGAGACCCTGGACCAGGGTGTTTCCCTCTGTCTGCCTGAGTACTGAGCACTGAGCCCCAGGTGAAGGGCCCATTTCAGTAAGTATCTGGATCTGGAATCTCTACAGAAAGGGATGGATTTGTATCTGGCTTCCAAGCCCAGAGTTTTACTCAGAATTTCTTGTGTGGCCTGCAGACAAGGTCTGCATGTATTACTACTTTCTCTTTTTATGATCTCTTTTTAGTTACCAGGGAGCAGGGCTTGCACTCACCTCTGTGTAGATCATACGCTCACCTCTGGCACCAGGCACATGGTGTATCTGGGGCTATAAGGAGGGATGGGGTGGTGAGTTTGGTCACTTTTTCTGTCTGATGCCACCATAGAGCTGTGCATTTCTGTGTCTGGTGCCCTCAGTGTCTGTGGAGTAAGTCTCAGGTTGCTGGATATGAGATTTTGGGGGGTTTTCAAAGTTCCTGCCATGTGGGGGTATGGTCTATTGTTCTCCATCTCTGCTTCTTCAGGGATTTGTTGCTTCTTTTTCCTTTTTCAGCCTCAATGTTTAAAAGTGACCTTGTAGAAATCCTTGAGTTTCTCTCTTTTTAGTTACCATCTCCCATGAAGGTAGTCTGGGATGTACGATGCTCTTCAATCCTCACTGACCATTTTATTTTAAATGATCTATTTTTCCTATTTTTCTTACTCTGATTTATAACTTCACTTACCTGTTGTCACCATTGAACAGATTTTATATTTGCCTTTTTGTATATTAGATTTATGAGTGTAGAAGCTTAATAATGATCAAATTTACTCAAAATCAGATATTTAGCTCATCTATTTATAATTGCCTTTATTGTCTTTTGAGAAAGATTTTTCCATATTCAATGTTTTTATTACTATTAATTTCATCTTTTTTGTCCTTGTTGACATTTACTGAAATCTGCAAGGAAAATGGTGTGATCAGATTTTCGCTTTTCAATTTAAATTAAAAGTCACTTATTGATCAAATGTGGCTTTTAGTAATGTTAGGGAATATCAACAATAATATCATTCTTATTAATACCAACATTGCAACTGTTAAATACATGTGTGTGTAATTATTGTTTTTGAAACACAGCAAGTATCAAATATATTATGATATGTTTTATGCAAAATTAAGTAGACCATTGTCTTTATTATATTTAGAAACATTTCTTATTTGATGATGTCTGCAATCACCTTAAAATAAAGTATATGTATGTATTTGTCAGCATTTTCACAGCTATAATCTAAAAGATCTGACCATACAACTTAGATGAAGGAAGATTTATTTGCTCATGTTTAATCCATGTGAGGCTGGGGACCTTGGATCTCAGGGCATGGCAGCAGGAAGCAGAGAGAAAAGAGAGCATGTAGGCTGTGCTCCTCACATCATGGAGGCCAGAAGCAAGAGAAAGAGAGTGAGGAGACGAGGAACCATGTATAATCCCCAAGGCTGCACCCCCAGGCTTTTGGTAACTGATGAAACCTGTGGTAAATCAGTATGGATTTCCTCATAAAAGGAATCAAACACTTGGAATAAAGAAGTGAGTGGTCACATATTCATTCTTTAATGTAAACCATCACTACAGCATCTGTCCCCTTACCATGAATCATTTACCCCACCCAATGTCCTCTTGCCCACCTATTGTTTTGGGGGTCATAGTGAAAATTAAGGGGTTGCATTGTCCACACTAGCAGTCAGAACAAGCTGCCCCCTTATGGAGGAGGGCAGGGTTTCCCTATGTCTACCAGGTTGCCCAAGACACACAGCTCCAGTAATGGCAGAAGTAGTCTGGCATTGAGTAATCAGAGGACATTTTTTGGCACATGAATTTGTCTTCTAGCATGCACTGCCCTTCCTGAGCTAGGCTTCCACAAGTAACTCTCAAGGAATTGTGAGTTATGGCCTTACAGGCATCAAAGAGAAGAAACACTGGTCACCTCTGGTTTGTTTACATCCTCACATGAGGTATTTACCTTCTTCTGTCTTAAACCAGGAACTTTCAGAGGGGGTATACTGAGGGCATGGACTCCAGTGGGCTTGGGATTAGGGCTGCTGTAACAGTGTGGGCCTCTGGGGCCTGCTGGGTTGTAGCTAATCTGGCTTCTCTATCAGCTCTCTAGTTTTCTCAGGCCATTATTGTGTTTTCCTTTTGATGGCCTTGACAATGCATTACTGCAAACTTTTGAGGGGCTCAGATGGTCTCCAGGAGATTTAGGATTTCTTGTCCATATTTAATGTATTTTCCTCCCGAATTGATAAGTTCCTTTTTCTTGTATAGGGCTCTGTGCACATGTAGAGTGGTGAAGGCATACTTGGAATATTGGCACATACTCTGGCTACCAGTTGGTGGGCCTGGTTTAGAGCTCTGAGTTCCACCTTTTGGGCAAGGGCCTCACCTCTATGGTTGTATGCAGGTCACCACCATATAACCTGCCATCTGTTTCCCTCCTAGGATGTAGCAGCTTCCATCTGTAAAATATTCTATATCAGTCTCCGAAAGGGGCTGGTCTGTGAGGTCAGGCTGTCTAGAGAAGACTTCTTCCATTGTTTTGATACAGTCATTCTCTGGCATCCCACGGCCCATGGTCAGGAGATTTTCTGGCTTGAGGGTCCATACTACCTCAAGGTGAATGCAAGCCCAATGCTGCCCAAGTCCATAATAGCTACCTCTTTCTCCTTCCTTTCAGCCATCTTCCTTCCACAACATCATGTCTCTGGGCCCCAGTTTTACACATGCCTTTCTGGCCAAACTGCAAATCTATAAAATGTCTCTATTTTACTTTCCACTCCCTAAATTTGGAGTACAATTTGCTGAACATGGACATCAATATCCATAATGAGGTATGGATATTTTGCTGTTTTGAGATTTCCTCGTCCAGTTTATTTAACCCATCATCTTTAAATTCAGTCTTACACAAAGTTCCAGGACATGGGCAAAATGCTGATAAGTTCTATGTGAGGCTGGGGACCATGTATCTCAGGGCATGGCAGTGGAAAGCAGAGAGAGGGAGAGCACATGGGTTGTACTTTTCATGTCATGGAGGCCAGAAGCAGGAGAGAAAGGGAAGGAGGAACCATGTATAATCCCCAAGGCCACACCCTCAGGGATTTACCTTATCCAGTCACATCCTACTGGCCTAGACCACCAGACCGATAAATCTATTACAATGGATTTATCTATTGCTGGGACTAAAACTCTCATGACAAAATTACATCAACTCCAAACACAAATTTATGAGCTCTTCAAGGGACCATTCTATATCTAATTATAACAATGTATTCAATGTGCATTTTAAGAATTTGATCTTCTATGCTACTTTAACATGAATTCATCATACAATTTATGAAGTGACCAGGATTTTGTTGATACATCATGGCTGGCCACATGTGCATACCTTATTATAGCTATATAGCTTTGTGCATTTATATTCTAAAATGGTCTTTTCTCAAATATAACATAAAGATAATAATATCAGCTTGTGAGCCCTATACTGAGTGAGTTCTGCTAGGTAATTGTCTTGGTCAAAATTCTCACTGATATAATTCAAAGATACTGAACACACAACTTAGAGGAAGGAAGATTTATTTGCTCACAGGTTTTTGGAGATTCTGGGTTCAGTCTATATCTGAACATAACAATAATGTATTTAAAATTCCTTCCAGACACCATAGGAGTTTATAGGGAATCAATAAATGACAATTCTACCTTTCTCATTTTTCACAAATATCCACCAAGTATCATGTTTCTAACTATATTAATGTTGCTTTTATGAGTCTGAAATTTGTGTATTATGTTTTCTTACAAATATGTTTCCAATGTTATATTTTACAACAAAATTTATATTTTCTATGCTATTTATAATGACTAGAAATTTGTTTGAAGATTCATATGAATAAATTTATTTACCCTCTGTTCTACATACGAGATGAAAAACCCATTTATTTGCTTGTAGAAACATGACACAATCTTATGAAATTTGATTGAAGCATTTGATTTTAAGAAAATTACTTTCCCACATTAAGACAGGTGTCTATATAAAAACAGGACTATTAAATGGCATTCATGGTATTTTCTTCACTCTACCATCTGTTCACATTTAATACTTGCAAAATAACATGAATAGATTCTATAGTTATTGGTCTAAATTTTTATTTCTATTCCATGTGGACATAATTTCATCAAAATAATTACTTCCTTTGTGAGCTTTCTGTTAGGTCTAATTCACTTTTCTTTTTTAGTCATATGGTAAAGAAAACATAAACTTTTCCCCACAAGGTAAACCTGTTGGATATTCTCTAAGCATATCAAGTTACATTTCATTGATTTACAAAGTGAAGAATATTTGATTAAAAAATCCAATAAATATTCCACATAATATGAAATAATTTGTTTTATGGTTTTAATAAGGTGTTTACATTTCCTATAGTTTGTTAAATAACTTATTTCCTTTGAAATAGCAGTCAAATTATTTATTTACCCTGAAGAATTATTCATTCATGTTCTTATCTATTTATTTTTCTGTATATTTGAAATTATAATGGAAAAATATTTTATCATGCTCACTTCTGAATATGATAGTTAAAATATACTATGAATAGACATACCCACACACACGTATATATATACAAATGCACCCTCACACATACATAAATTTTACACCTATTGGAGTTATTTAAAATGATTAAATTATTAATCATTAAATTATTAATTATTTAAAATGATTAAAAACATGATTTTTATCTCCCATTGTGTGGTATACTAGATGTTCAGAACAAAATTGTCAATAAAAATTAATATGGCCTATGGAGATCAGGTTTTTGAAAGAGTAGAAATGGAACTACTGTATGGCATAGCTACATCACGCCCCAGGATCTCTTGAAAAGTATTAAGGTCAGAATACTATAATGATGCATGCATGTCCATGTTCATAGCAGCAAAATTTACAATAACCAAGTTATGAAACCAACCTAAGTGCCCATGAACAGATGAATGGCTAAAAAATGTGGCATATACATACAATGGAGTTTTATTCAGACATAAAGAAGAACAAGTTATGTCATTTGCAGAAAAATAAATAGAATTGGAGACCATCATACTAAGTAAGATAATCCGACTCAGAAAACCAAGGGTCATATGTTTTCTTTCAAATGTCAAAGCTAAAGAGAAAAAGGAAAAGTAAGTGACCTTATTAAAATAAGAGAGAGGTCCAGTAGAATTATGGAAAGTGTTTGGAGGAGAAAGGAGGGGAGGGGAAGGGTGGGGGTACAGGGAGTAATACAGACCAAATCACAACATGTGCATATATAAGTCTATTACTATGAATTTCACTATAATGCATAAATATGATATTCAAATATAATTTTAAAAATAAATAAATATACATAAAGAAATTAGCGTGCTCACCAGAATTTTTTATTTTTGTAATTGTTGATCTACTAAGAAAAGGTAAAACTGAGATGAAATTAGAAGGTGTTTGAGTTGATGAAATACAAAATAAAATATCTCAACCTGACTGTACTAATGGATGTTCATAATATTGATGTGATGGTTTTAGGGAGCAATGTGATAAAATCTAATATCTAGTCCAGGTGAGAAGGCTCACAGTGCACCCCAGAACAGATATATATCAATTTTATAAAGAAATAATCAGCATGCAGTTTGCTTGTCTTGATATTAATACTAGACTGAGAAATTCATTCAATGGAGAATTGTCTTTGAGCGTAAACTGGTCCTCATGCAATATTCACCTCAAATTTATACTTTCCCAGATGAGAATGTTTTCAGGTTAGGAGGTATGGGGTAATTCAAGCAAATAACTTAATTTAGCATAATCAACATTACTTTCATTTTCCAATTGTCTGGTATAATAAGGCATTTTTGTGATAAAATTTCAACTCAGCTATAAACAATTCCATGAATTAAAAATTAAATGAAATATCAAAATCATACAGAAAGAAGCATCTTGAGACTGAGCTAAAAGAAACAAGTAGAGCAATGTAACAGAAAAAAAATATTTCCAATACCAGAATTAGAAAGATTTTACTTGGTTTATTATAAGAAAGAAGGAGATAGGATACATAAGGAAGGAAGAGGAGTCTATATAAATAATTAAGAGGTTTTGAAAATTCAGATATATTAGAACTTAAAATATTAACCAAATTTAAAATTTCAACAAATGAACTAAATCCAATATTAGATAAAGCTTTTCAGTTATATATTAGGTATAATATGACAAGCCAGAATTCAGTTCAGAGAAACTGTTTATGGGATTACAAATTAGTACAGTTGCTATGGAGATCAGTGTGGAGATTCCTTACAAAATTGAGAAAAGATCCATCATATTATCCAGCTATATTGCCCCTGAGTATCATTCCAAAGGGACTGAAATCAGAATATGATAGTAATATATGCATAGCCATGTTAATAGCAGCACAATTCATAATAGCCAAATTATGGAACCAACCTAGGTGCCCTTCAACAAATGAATGAATTACAAAATTATGGTATATACACACAATGGAATTCTACTCAGCAACAAAGAAGAAAAAATTATGTCCTTTTCAGGAAAATGGATGTACCTGTAGAGCATTATGTCAAGTGAGATCAGCCAGTACAGAAAATGAAGGGTCATATGTTTTCTCTCATATGCAGAAGCTAGGGAGTAATCTGGATACTGGAGGGACTTCAGATAATGGAGGAGAAACTTCAGTGGAGCCAGGGAGGTGGTCTAAGGGAAGGGTGGGGGATGATTTTGATATTTGTTAGATTTTTAATAATATCGATAAATTATTTCCAGCAAAGAGATACTGTACTCACTCTAGTACTTTTGCTCATAACAATTATAAACTTTGGACAAAATATATAATACAGCTATTTGAAAACATGTAAATATAGGTTTTTTTTCATTTTATTCCATCAATAATATATTGCAGAGATGCAGAGATAGTAATTTTTTACATACTGTACATCAATTAAATTTATAGTATCATTTCTATTTTTTAACAATAAACATATATATGATACAGTGGACTGAGCCCAGTGGCATTCTACCTCCAAAATAGACCTCCAGCCCTTATCTTTTATTTTTGAAACACAGTCTAAGTTGCTGAGGGTCTTGATAAGTTACTGAGCCTGGACTTGAACCTGTGATTCTCTTGTCTTGGCTCCCAAGTACTGGGATTACAGGTGTGAGCTATTATGCCAGGCAAAGAAATTTTTAAAAATTCATTACAACACATTTAAATAACTGGGATGGCAAATAGAAGCCATTATTTGCTAAACTGTGTATTCTATTTTGGCTATAAAAATACAAATATTCCAGGCACTATAGTGCAATTTTGCAAAGAAAAGTTTCTAGGTTACTCCTCTATTCCCTACAGTGCTTTTATTCTATCCATCCAATAGCACTGATTTCACCACTAGGGAATGGAAAATGTTTAGATAACTCGAATGATGAAGATGTTAGAGAACAGCAACCACACTCTCCAGTGATATCTTGTCATAACTTAGTTTTACTAGTGTGTTTCTAAATTCAGGTTCATAGTCTGACCTTCTAAACTCCCAATGATTGTCCCTAACTTTCTTCTAGAAGCAAAAGTGAATCTTCCATGGAGAAGTTTCAAATTATCTATAAATTTTTTCAAATAATATCCAGAAATTAATAAAAATATTTGGATAATAAGAAGATAACAAAATTATCAAAACTGAGAGGGAAAAAGAAGGACACTAGTACCTTAAGATATCTTAACATTGATGTGCTTGAGAAATTGAAATCAACATAGTAAATTTTAAGAGGAATATATTATTTTGAAACTCCAGAGCTAGGTACTGTAGCATTCACTTGTAATCCCAGCTGTGAGGAAGTCTGAGCCCAGGAGTTCAAGGCCAGCCTGTACAACATCATGAGAAAACATCTAAAATAATCAAATATATATGTAGACTGAAAATGGAATAACTAAAATTGAGAACTAATTAGAAAAATTAGAGGAGAGGATTTGTAACCTAAAAATAGATTACTAGCAACTTTTTAATGAGAGAAAAGTAAAGATGCTGGGAGAAAAGAGTGCTAGAAATGGATTTTAGGGAAGTGGCAAAAAAAAAACCTCATGAAATCAAAAGTAACTTGGCAAGGCCATTTACTTCTGCACAGAAGGGTGTGCATGCCACTGTGAAGATGGAGCAAGGAACCACATGGACAACACAGTCTTTTATCCCCCTCACACATAGGCCACTGCATCATCCCCAACGGCTGGAGTAAGACTTCACAATCTAATCTTTCCCTGGTAAGATTTTTCAAAAGGAGAAACATGAAACCAGTGCACCCAGGAGTGGAACATATAAATACATGTACAAAGTTACAAAATAGTTACCTAAGCTACAGTTACAAAATGCTGCCAGTTTCTATGTGATATTATAACTTTGATAGAAAAGATTGTTTTTCTTTCTTACAAGAGTATGTGATATATACAATACTTCGAAATGCCTGACATTTTAACTGGAAATCTAGAAGAAAATATTTCAAAAATTGTAAAAAAAGGTAAATTTCCCCAAGATCAAACAAAACATCAAGTCATAGATTTAAGAAGCAAAATCTAAGCAGAATAAATATTAAAAGAGATATTACTACAAGCCCTACTAAAATAAACAATGATATAAGATGATATTATAAACAACTTTTCTGTCAATAATGTTACTAATAATGTTACAATATCTACTAAGAAAAGAAGGCGTTATATCTCCCTCAAAATGAGTTAAAATGGCAGATTAATTCCCAAACTCTACTACCTATTTTCACTTTACACTCAGAAGAAAAATAACAGGAAAGGAAAAGAGGTAATATCCTTTAACACAATGTTCATAGGCACCCATTATGGACCTAATTTGTAGAAGATATTGATAACCTGTTGTATCTTCTCAGACCTTACCTTTTTTGTGCAAGAGAACTTGACTTCCAAATTCCAGCAACTATTTGACTGAAAATCTTTTCTATTATTCAGGGAAAACTAAACATATTGAGAAATTAACTCCCCTTATGTTCCTCTGGCAGACAGTAAGAGATAAATAAAGACACATGAAACCCTTGCTTCCAGCTTAATTACGAGGTGTATTCTACATGGTCTCCCAGAATACACAATATGGTTAATTTTTAATAGCCCATAGGGGCAACCTGCTTGATAATTCACCCCTTCTTAACATCCATTCCTTGCGTGTTTTATTTTTCAATCAAATGGAAATATGAATATACCTCTTAAGTGAACTACTTGCATTCAAATTTTTGTCTCTTGTCATCTTTAATTCAAACCAAGACAATGCTTTGCTTTATCACAAACTCCCATATTATTAGTTTTCTTGATCATTTGGAAAATTGTTTCCTTCACAGTAATCAATTGACCTCGTTAGTGTCTCCAAACCATTTTTATTTACATTATTTATTTTCTTGATTTATTTCTCTCTTTATCTACTATAAATTATATGATATATCAGTTCAATTACTCTTGAAGATATATGAAACTTCTTAGTCACACTTTCTTTTACTCTCTTTTTTTTTTTTTTTT
>PVJS01018702.1:0-34576 GCA_004027185.1 Glis glis | reverse complement strand
AGGGCCAGGGGTGTAGCGCGGAGGTAGAATGCCCCTGCGTTCAATCCCCAGTACCGCAAAAAAAAAAAAAAATGAAGTCCCTTTATGCAGCCAAAATGCCTCTCTTCACAAAGATAAATATCCCTTTCTGTGCTTCCAGACTACTTCTGTAACTGGAATCAACAACACTTGCTGTGTGAACAAATAATCCCATGATTTCATTTCTGGGTAAATCGAGGCCCAGTGTTTTCTGCTGTCATTTTCAGTGAGAGTACTTGGTATTTCTGCAGACAAGGGATTCTGTTCTTGTCCTTCAAATCTTTCCCACTTCTCCAAGAGTCAGAGATGCATGCAGTGATCGTTTATTTGAGATATGGAGACCAAAGACTGACTGGGTGACTCAAGTGTCAGACTGGAAAGTACTCAGCCACTTAGCAAGACCCTCAGCAACTTAGCAAGACTCTGTTTCAAAATAAAAAATAAAACAGGGCTGGGGGTGTGAATTGGAGGTAGAATGTCTCTGGTTCAATCCCCAGTACAAAAAAAAAAAAAGAAGCAAAAAGAAAAATAGAGTATGTGAAAAGGTTCTAAGTACATTTTAAGTTGATAGTACCAGGCCGGTCATATGTACTGCCTGGAAGAACTAAGGATACAGCAGTTCCTTTAATATCCAGGAAGAAGTTTTTTCTTTTAGAATTCTTCAATCTCTTTAAAGTAGTGCAATTTTAAAGTATCTGCAGTATGTGTTTCCTTCATGAAATGCTGGATCATCCTGAGTATAAATGTAGTGAAGCTTCCTTCTGCCTTAAAGTTCAGGAAATGCCCCGCAGGCCAGGGTGTCACCAACAGGCCCAAAGGAGCGCTCAGGGTTAAATCCACAAGGTCATTTATAGACAGTAGCTGCCAGAGATTGCACTTGAAGTTTTCCTTTTCAAAACAGGACTCTGAGCCAGGCGTGGTGGCGCACGCTTGTAATCCCAGTACTTTGGGAGGCGGAGACCGGAGGATCCGGGTTCGCAGCCAGCCTCAGCTCTCTCTCTCTCTCTCTCTCTCTCTCTCTCTCCCTGTCTCTCTCTCTCTCCTTAGCAAGGCCCTCTGCAACTTCGTGAGACCCGGTTTCAAAATAAAGTATAAAAAAAAATAGGGCCGGGGTGTAGAGCGGAGGTAGAACGCTCCTGGGTTCAATCCCCGGTACCGCAAAAAAAAAAAAAAAAAAAACAGGACTCTGTGAATGATGGAATTGTCCCCACCCACCACCACCTGCTTAACCTAACCCAATTTGGTTGAAGAAACTAGAAGGTGGCCAGCTTTTAATTGATCCGCGAGCTAGAAAGGGAATCCTTGGGCCTTCTCGAAGCATCCATCATGAAGGATAACTCCAGCTGGACAACAGGAGTCCCTGGCAGTCTAGTTCATCATGGTTCCCCAGCTAGGAGCAGAGAAAGTGGCCATTCTGGAGCCCTGGTGTGAAGGTGTTTCCTGGGCCCCCACAATAACCCCAGCATCTCCCCCACACCAGAACATGTTCACAGTGGAGGAGGTGAACTGCATCTGTGTGGACTGGAAGAAGGGCTCACAAACCACCTACACCCAGGCTGCCAGCAACGTGCGGGTGGTGGGCGCGCAGGTGGCCCAGATGCTCAGCATCCTCTCGGTGAGTCGGCCGGTGGGGGGTGGGAGGAGCAGGGCCAGCGGGTGCAGGAAGCACGGCTGCTGGACTCTGTTGGGCAAAGGTGCACCTGGGAGTCACAGGTTAAAAAAGAAATGCAAAGAAGTGGTATCACTGTCCGGATCTTACTTCTAGAACTCGGAATGTTGCCTTAATGACACTCCAGTGAAAGAAAAAAAATAACAGCTAACACTTAGAAGGTGGGGATTTTAATTGCATCTTCAATTTACAGATAAGAAAACTGAGGCTCAGAAAGATTAACTAGTTTTCCCAAAAAATTATAGAGCAGCTGAATAGAAGAGTTGTCATTGGGGTTCAAACCATCTAGCTCCAGGGGCCACCTATCATACTGGTGAGCTCTATTTGGGGCAAAACATGGCGTCCCCTGAAAACCAAATGGAGCCAAAGGGCAAGGTGTGTAACTGACATGCACCAACTTCGTCACCTTGTGAATGTGGGTCCTATTGATGCTGGAAGTTTCTTCTGCCATAATCATTTCAGTTGTTTCTTCCCACCCTGCTCTTTCATGTTAGCTAATTTTTAAGCCTTTCATTCTTTAAATTAATTCAGTAACGCTTCATGGCTATTTTCTATACCATGATAGAGGTTCCAGCCATTTCTCTCTTATAGATAATGAGTCTACAAAGAATCAATTGGTTCTAAAGACACCCCACGCAGAAATCAAAACCCATGGTGTTTGTACATGAGCACTATAGACCAGTAAATGAGGTGTATTTGGATGAACATCTCTGAGATCAACATGTGCAATTATATCCTGACTTTACTTGCTTTGTTTGTTGACCCCAATATATTTGGAGCATGATTTCAGGAGCATATAAGGGGGTAATGAAGGTAGATGAGGTTCTAGGTCCTCAAGGAGCTTTCAGGGAAGACTTACAATAGAGTGTGATCTATTAGAGGGTTCTGATGGAGAGAGTGCAGGCGTCTTGGGAGTGTATGGGGACGGTGAGTCCGGAGTGGAGTGGGGACTGGCAAGGGGGGGGGGGCAGAAGGTAGGCTATTTTGATGTTAGCTGGGCAAGTGGTTGGGAAGATGGGAAACAACAGTATAAACCAGGTGCAGAGGTGGGAGAATGGGACATATTTGAGGATCTGAGAGTTCAACAAAGGGTTTGGCTGGAGAAGATTCCAGAAAATTTGATGTTGAGCCAATAAAGCTCTAAGGCTCTCATAATGAGCTGGGGCTCAATTCCAAGGGCAGGGTGAGGCATGGAGGATTTCCAGCAGAAGAGCGACACCATCAGGTTAGAGTGTTAGGAAAACCAGAGCACAGAAATGTCTTGAAAGTACAATCTCTCCTCTCCAGACAAACTACAGCTACTCACCTTCCCAAGTTCACCTCATCGGCCACAGCCTGGGAGCCCACGTGGCTGGAGAGGCTGGGAGCAGGACCCCAGGCTTGGGCAGGATTACTGGTAAGGCCCTAGGTCAAGGCCCCAGGACTTGTCCCCAGTAAAGCCAAGAATGTGGTCACAAACCTGCAGCCTAGCTTAGAGCTGCCCTGGAGGAGGCTGCCCCCATAGGCTGCAGCAGTGCTGAGTGCAGTCTGCACAGAGCATTTTAGGAAACCCCCAAGGTGATGCACCATCATTGTGGCAAGGAAGGCTCTGTTCTCCTTGGCTTTTTCCATCTCCATCCTGGTCCCTCCTCTCTAGATCCACATTTTCTGGGGGTGGGGGTCACTCAGCAGCACTGGGCACCCAGGAAAATGCAGAGTAAGGCTAGTATGAACACGAACAAAATATAATTAAAAAGGGTCTACACTGTCATGCCCTTTCCCTTTCTCTTTGAAGTCCAGGGCAGAGGAGAACCTGAAAATTACGCTTTCCACTTTCTCTGCTAGTAGAAGCTGCCATCATTACTGCCAAAGCATCATCTAAACCCAAGAAAAACCTTTGAATTATAACAACATAATATATCTATATAATAATATTAATGTAGCCAGGTGTGGTGGCACATGCTTGTAATCCCAGTACTTGGGAGGCTGAGTCCAGAGAATCGCAGGTTCATGGCCAGCCTCAGCTACTTAGTGAGGCCCTCTGCAATTTAGTGAGACCCTGTTTCAAAAATAAAGAACAAAAATAGGGCTGGGGGTGTAGCTTGGAGGTAGAATGCCCCCGGGTTCAATTCCCAGTACTGCAAAAAATAATAATAATAATATTAATGTTATTATAATTATTACAGTAAGCATAGATTAAGTAGCTGGTCATCCCAAATACTGCACAAAGTGCTTTATGCTTTCTCATTCAATTCTCAGAACCAAAGAAACAGGTTCAAAGAAGCAAGTAACTTGCCCAAGGTCACACAACTGGTTTTGCTGATGTTTGACTCAAACAACTATCTACCTTTAGTAGAAATCCCCCTCGTATGATCAGTAGATGACTACATTTATGCTCTTACCTTTTCAGCTACTCTGACCAAACCTTCAAAACATTATTAACCAATGCAGGATCCCTGCCAAGAAGAAAATATAATTAAAAGGAAATAATAACTAATATTTGACTTAAATACCCATGACTACATGCGAGGCACACATGCTACACATTAACCTATTTCATCTGTAACAACTCTATAATTACATGCCATTATCACCTTCATTTTATACAATGGGAAAACTGAGGAACAAGAAGGCTGCGTGTCTTGCCCAAGGTCATGCAAACTACCCAAAAAGTAGCCGAGCAGGAGTTTGGAGCTAGGTGACCTAGCTCAAGAATCTGTATTCTTAACTATGATAAGAGAAAGGAAAAAATGAGAATGCTGATGAAGAAAGATATATAAGTAAATGGAAGAGTCTAATGTGGAAAGAAATTCTCATTCAAACAAAATCTAAATTTCCTTGCTCATCTGTCCTCCTCTATCTATGCCTCTTGTAATGAGCAACATTGAGACTTGATGTCCCCATATTCAGCACTCAGAGTCATGGCTTTGAGTGGGCAATGCATAGCCTGGGCACTTGTTCACCTCTGTCCTTCTGGCATTGACAGTCAGGCCTGTTGTCCCACATCACTGACCGTCTCTTTTAGGATTGGATCCTGTAGAAGCAAGTTTCGAGGGCACTCCCATAGAGGTTCGACTCGATCCTTCAGATGCCAGCTTTGTTGATGTGATCCACACAGATGCTGCGCCCTTGATCCCCTTCTTGGGTGAGTCCCACAATCCTCCAGCTGTAGTCATGTGTGGTGGGGTATTCACCATGAGAACCTCATGTTACAAAAGGCTCATTACTATTCCAAACATTTCAGGGTTTGGAACAAACCAAATGGTGGGTCACCTTGACTTCTTCCCCAATGGAGGAGAGAACATGCCAGGATGCAAGAAGAATGCCCTGTCACAGATCGTGGACCTAGATGGCATCTGGTCAGGTAAAGCCACTGTGGGGGCAGGGAGGGGCATGGTCATGGAGGACAGCCCTTCCCTGGGGTGGACAGTGCTCACCATTGCAAATCTTAGCAATGAAAACACATTTCCCTTTAAAAATATACAATTCTTCTTTCCGGACCTTATTTCTGAAAAATACAGCTATATATTTGTTATATCTCAGCTCTACTGATTTTCTATTTCCTTAACACATTGTCATGGATGTCCTGGAGTGTACGAGCAATAAAGAATTACAAAACTGTTGCTTAAAGCTGTAGCTCCAAGAATCAACTGGTAGCTACCTAACACAGAAAGGAAATGCCATCACAGCAAACATCCTGACTATGCCTAAGAGAATTTTTCTGCAAGCTCTCCCTTGGGAGTCAGTGATATGGTTCAAACTTATGTAACCAGCTTCCATTCGGCAGCCAGAATGAGGGTCTTCCCATTGGCTTCTATGAGGAGGTCATTTGCTCATTTACACTGAGTAGGAATGAAGAGCAATCGGAGCGAGGAAGGCTAGAGTGGAGACGGGTCTGTTATCACTGATGAAGCCCACATGGGAATGAAGGCATCCTTCAAACACAGCTCTGTATCTAACAAGGTCAATGGACAGGTGTAGTTGTCAGCCAAACTCATCATGTGGTAGCATGCAGGTTAAAACTCTGAGTGGTCTGATCCAATTGAATGAGTATACATTTGTACTGAATTTGATCAAAATGGCTTGGATGCCCTCAAAGCAAATATTAAGGATGAGGACCTGTGTGTTTTACCTTTTGCAGCCTTATGCATGGGTTTTACATGGATAAGAGTTAACCAAACTCTCCTTCAGTAGCAAGAAAAGTCCAGGCCAAGTCTAGAGTGTGTGCTGGGACATTTGTTGCTTGGCTTGAGTTGTGGGGAGCCACCGAAGGTTGTGAGGAGGAGCAAGACAGTAGAAGAATGATGCTTAGATAAAGCCACCAAAAGCTTCTCAACCCCCATTTTTATTTGCATAAGCAAAACAGGTGAACATCCCTGTGCTGGTTTTGTAATGTCTGGGAAGACATCATATCTGGTTGTGTCTTTGAGGATTTCTGACCTGATCCTGGGGCACAGAATGGCATGAAGGCTAGAGGGATGAGCTTGGGTTTCATTAGAGTTCTCCCACTGACTAGCTGTAATCTATTCATCAGAGGCTGTAACCTATGGCTATTTCTGTAAAGAGGGATAATGTGGCGCCTCCCTCCAAGGAAAGGTAAGGCTTACATGGACAGTGCATTAAAGTGATCAGAACACCGCCCAGCACACCCACAGTCCCCTCTATCCGTCCATCGTCACTATGTGACTGGCTTTTGAATTTAACTTAGACTTCTGAGAATACGGTCCCACTTTGGAACCATCGACTTGGCAGCATAGAAGCTGTTATATCCCGCCCCTCAACTGCCTGTTGAGACTTCCTCCTTTGTCTCCCCAGGAACCCGTGACTTTGTGGCTTGCAATCACCTAAGAAGCTACAAGTATTACTCGGACAGTATCCTCAGTCCTGATGGATTTGCCGCGTACCCCTGCGCTTCCTACAAGGACTTTGAGTCTGTAAGCTATTGTCCCACCATGAGCAATGGGTACCATCCTCTGTGGGATTGTGGTCCTGCTGAGCTTGGGGTTTGCAATGCCTTCTCCGTGTGGGTTTTGCATTGCCCCTCCAAGTTCATGCTCCTTTTGGGTGGAGAAAGGGAAGAAAGAAAGAAATTCTAGGCAGGAGGTGGCAAAAATTCTAGAGCAGTAGAGTTGTGTGGGAGAGGAAAACTCTGGGAGGTCAGAGAGAAGAGCAGATCTAAGCCAGGTGAGGTAGCACTCGCCTATAATTCCAGTGCTGAGACTGAGACAGGAAGGTTGCAGGTTTGAGGCCAGCCTCGGCAATTTAGCGAGACTCTCAGCAACTTAACCTGACCCTGTTTCAAAATAAAAAATAAAAGGACTAGGGATGTAGCTTGGAGGTAGAATGCCCCTGGGTTCAATCCCCAGTAGAAGAAAATGGAGGAGTGGGGGGGTGATGAGGAAGAGATCTACACCTACAAGATCTACAAAGGCTTCCAGCAGGAGACCACTTTAGAATCTGGCTTGCAAGGTGATAGAGATTAGAAGGAAGAGGAGAATGGATTTCTGGCAAGGGCAGAGCAAGCATAGGAGAATATGTGAGAGAAAGACTCACCTGCCAGAGGGACGGAAAGTGGGTGCTGGGGTCCCCTGCGCCAGGCTGGCAAAGGTACACTGGAGCCTGCCTATTCTGGCTCCCCAGAGCCAGTGTGGGCTTCCCTTCCCAGCTCCACATCCAGCAACGTCATGTTGACAGCCTGAAATTGACCAGAATCAGAGTACTCACACCACAGACACCAGTAAACCCTACAACCAAGGCTTTTGGTCCCAGAGATTCACGGCCAATCCCTCACCAGCCCATTACCAAAGGTATAATTGATTTAGCCTGAGCCCAAGGCATTGGTGTGTCTTAAAGCTCCTCAAATCATTCTTTTTTTTTTTAAACTGGGGATTGAACCCAGGGGCATTCTACCTTCAAGCTACACCCCCAGCCCTATTTTTTATTCTTTATTTTGAAACAGGGTCTCACTAAGTTGCAGAGGGCCTCACTAAGTAGCTGAGGCTGGCCGCGAACCCTGATCCTCCAGTCTCTAATGTGTTGTGTGTCAAGGTTGGAAATCCTGGCAGAGATGAAGCCAACTTAGTGCTCATCTGTTTCAAACCCCTTCCTGTTATGGATGAGGATGCTGGGGCTGTAGGGAATTGAGTGTCAGCTCTCCCATGTAGATCAGTCCTAAGAAGACAAATTCTGTTTCCTCTCACTAGAACAAGTGCTTCCCCTGTCCAGACCAAGGGTGCCCGCAGATGGGTCACTATGCTGATAAATTTGCTGGCAGGACAAATTTGGAGCCGCAGAAATTCTTCTTGAACACAGGAGATGCCAAGAGTTTTGCACGTAAGTTGCACTTTGACCACTTGCTCAGTTTCTCTTACACTCAAGGGTTCGCCTCTAAGCTTAAGTATCTGTGGATATATTTAGTCATCTTAGAAAAAGACAGACCAGCCCAAACTAACCCAGTTACGACTCAACTGAGGATTTTGAAAGAGCCTACATTTCTTCCATTCCATATTTATGGGGGAAGTGAATACTATAATAGGATTAGGGCAGTTGGCATGGCTTTGTGAGGAGCTACCTTTAAATTTTACAACTGCATGGTTCACTGTTTCTTTCCTTTTTAAGATTGTGTCAAACACACCTGTTTATTCATTCAACAAACTCAGTTGGTGCCAACTCTTTGCCAGTTTGGGCCCTTTAAGGAGCTCAACTCCAATCTCCCTGGCTTCCCCTCTCTGTCTATGCATTGCAAATGCCTGGGAGCTTCCTCTATGGCAAGGTAGGGGTGGGAGCCAATGGAATGAATGATTTCCCTCCAAAACATGCTGAACAGACTAGAACGTGAAATAGAGATCTGTGGGGTAGAGATGGGGTGTGTTTGCACCACTTTGTGATAACCAGCCCTATGACAGTTCCATGAGACGCTGCCAGCAAAAACAGAGACTGTGTACTTATATAAATATATAAAAGTAATATATGTCTTATATAGTTTTTAAAGTCAGGTTTATTGAGGTATAATTTATATACAGCAAAATTCATCCTTTTTAGTATATAGTTCTATGAGTTTTGACAAATGAGCAGATGGGTAGTTACTTCCACTATCAAGATGCAGTTCCATCACTACAAATATATGTAATTTTTTTTAAGAAGACATTGGTTAATCAATCCTCCCACCAATGTAGTGATGCATGAAATGCCCGTTTCAACGACAACAAAGTAAACATTCAAAAGCCATGTGTTTTATTCCTCAACCAACATTTATTTATGGGCCACAGATATGGGTTGCTAGACACTGGGAACACAGGGATGAGCGAGACACTCTACTCATGAAATTTATAATTCAGCAGAGAAGATGGAAACTGAGCAACTACAAGCGTGTTGGGCTTGGCAGGTTGCTGCTGTGGCATTATGGGACAGGACAGGGGACCTGGTCCTGACTGGAGGGAAAGACAGGGACAACATCTCTGAGGATATAAGAGATGAGAAGAAGCTAGGCAAAGGTGTGTGTGTGTACATATGTGTGTGCATATGTGGGTATGTGCAGTAGTATTTATGTGCTTGTCTTTGTGTATATGTGTTTGTGTGTATATGTGTGCGTGTGTTGAGTTTGGGTATGCACGTTTGTGTATGTGTGTGTGTTTACATGTATGTACATGTGTGGCTATGTATGTTTGGTTTACATGTATGTATTTGTGTGTTTGTGTAGGTGTGTGCATGTGCACACGGGCACTGGGACGGAGATAGATCTAGATGACAGCTGCCCTGTTACCTGCTCAGAGCTGGAGGCTTCCTGGGGCCTTGGGGATGCAGAGCTGAGACCCAGACCCTGGCCCCGAGGTGCTTTGCAGTCTGCACTCCTGAGCCACCTCCCAACATGTGGCTTGGAGTCCTCGTTCCTTCTCTCACCTTAACCCACAGCAGAGCTGTCCTGCAGGGCTCTCAGCAGTGATGGGCATGTTCTGCCCTGAGGCAATTTAGGACTCGCGGTGCAGTTAGTGAAAGTGAAGAACTAAATTTTTAATTTTACCTAATTTAAATTTAAATGTAAGCAGCCCCCTGTGGCCAGCGGACCCTTCACTGGGCGGTGCAGGTCTAGAGGGGGCCCTGCTGGATTCGTACTTCCCTAGAAAGCCTAGTTTGAGATGTGGACTAATGATCCCCGTGTAAGGGATGGTGAGAGAAATCTGGGACTTGTGTCACCTATTTTGTGTATGAATAAATCAAAGTCTTCCATGCTTTGTGCAGGCTGGAGATACGGGGTTTCTGTGACACTCTCTGGAAAAATAGTCACCGGTCAGGTCAAAGTTGCTTTGTTTGGAAGTAACGGAAACACTCGCCAGTATGATATCTTCAGGTAAGTACTGTTTTAGCTCCGTGTCTCTTTGAAGCTCATGACTTTCAAACCATGCACTTAAATGCTTATCGTCACTTTATATATCAGTGGGTTTTTTATTAGTTTTTATGTGCTGAAGTTAATTTCAGACTTCTGCTAATAATTTTTCTTTTCCCTAATCTAAACCCACCCATTTAGTTCTCTTAATAGATTAAATTTTTAAAAAATATATATTATCCCAGAGATCCTGTTCTCTGATTAGCACATATGTGTTAAATTAAGTGGCTAACTTGTTATTGTACAAATAAATCTTCCAGAAAAAAAATGATACAAAGGAGTTTTATCATTTTCTGTAGAAAAGTTTTGAGGAGAAATTAACCTGAGTTTAAAAAGACAATCTTAGAATAATAATTTGAGACTGCCAGCATAAAGCCGGTTTTTCCATTTCCCCATCCTTTATTTGAGGATTAATTTGGAAGAAGGCTGTTGATTCATGTAAGGTAGAACAGAACAGCACGGCCCTCTATGCTCATTAGAATGCACTTCAATGAACAAGAACATTTCTACTTCTCTGTTTCCAGGGGGATTATGAAGCCAGGCTCGACCTACTCCAACGCGTTTGATGCTGAGCTTGATGTTGGAACAATTGAGAAAGTCAAGTTTATTTGGAACAACCACGTGATAAACCCAACTCTCCCCAGAGTGGGTGCAGCCAAGATCACTGTGCAAAAAGGAGAAGAGAAGACAGTGTACGTATTTTGACTGGCTCGTGTCTCAGGGTGTCTGCAGAGCTTCATGTCTGTAAGGGAAATTCACCCCCAGGAAATCAGCTATAATCAGGCCAGAAAATCTGCCTACCTGTGGCCCTTTCTTCCCAAGCAGACAAGCAGTGGATAGAGTGCAGAAGGGATTCTTACTGGGGGCACTTGACAGGTGCGCTCAGCACTGCCTGTGGGAATGCGGAAGCCAAGAAAAAACAAGGAAACCATTTGTGAAGGGTAGAAGGTTTTAAGTGTGGGCTTGGAGAGCAGCCACATTTTTGAAGAGGAGAGGATGAGTGACATTTCAGGATGGATGAAGGAAAAGGGGATCGGTTTTAGGAAAAGATAGAAGATGTGAGATAGGAGAGAAGAGAGCTGAGCTGGCTGTATGTGTGGGATCACATCTGACCGATGGCCTCCCTGGCTTTGTTCCTGAGTAGGCACAGGACATGGAGTAGAAAAAGGATGCAACTGGAGGTGAGGGGGGTAGTGATCAAAGGGGACAGAGCACAGCTGGACCCCAAGTCTGGCCAGCAAAACATTCCTGGTGTGGTTTTGTGGGGAGGGGATAAGGATTCTCAGCCACTGGTGGTCGTGAGGTTGGGGGCTCAGATGGGACCATGGAAGCCCTCGGCCCTCAGCTCTTGAATAACCACAGTAATAACCACTTGTGTCTGCATGGTTTCGTATTAGAAACCTCCTTACGCTCCTTGTCATGGGATGTTGCGCTGTTGTCAAAGGTTCCCAATAATCAGGAGAAGGAGCCCCATTCTGCAAATAAAGACATTATCAGCAACAAGCCCTGTACCCCCAGATAGAAGGCGGGAGGGGCATGGGGAACCTAGGGGAACGTCAGGCCTGGGACCCCAGATCTGAAAGACTAGGTCAAGAGAGATTTGACATGTGACCCTGCCATCAAAATGTGGACTACAGCATCAGGGAGGCCTGAATTTACATCTTGGTTCTTCCTCTTACTAGCTGAGAGCCCTCTGTGCCTCAGTTTCCTCTTCAGTGAAGCAGGACTAATAATAGGACATCCTCAGATGCGTGGTGAAGGTGAAATTCACCCAAGCAAATCATTTAGCATCCTAGCCTGCAGCAACTAAGAGCTATTAAGCTACTAAGAGCTCAGTACATCACAGCTACCCTCCCTTTCAGTCGGCTTCCAAGAACGAAAGAGGCGTGAGTGTCCCCCTGTAAACCCACCAACTGTGCTCATCATGTACCTGCAAGAATGAGAGAAGGCAGGCCCCTGCCCTGGGGTCCACAGTCAGGTCACACACAGGCCCCAGTGACCTGGGCCACTCGAGCAACAGTAGCCCCTGACTCCCACGTGGGCCCCGCAGACCAGGAGCCTGGGGCAACCAGTTCTCTAAGGACTGATTGAAGCCACAGTCCTCCCCCTCTCCTGCCTTCTGAATTGTGAATCAGCATTAACCTTTGCTTGTAAACTCAGGTCGCCCTGCCTTTCCCAAGGATGCTCAGACTTAACGGGCATTTGTTTTTCTCCACAGGTATAACTTCTGTAGCAAAGAAACAGTGAGAGAAGATGTTCTGCTCACGCTCAGGCCCTGTGAAACTCCAGACGCAATATGATCCCTTGTTAACACCAATAAAATTCACGGCTGCATCTCTCTGGCGCACGGCTGTCTCAGGTGTCAGCTGCCGCCACCTATGGGGACATCTGGGAATTGAACATTTAAAAATTTCACGGGCATACCTGGGTCTCTTGACATTGGTTTCTGATCTCATGCCACTTTTTCCCAACTTTCTTGGTCCCGTGGTCACTGTCTTCTTTTTCTCTGAGGGGTGAGAGTAATGAGGGGTCTCGGCAGAGCCATCGTCCCGGCCCCTCGTGTTACAGCGAGAAGCTGAGGCTCAGAGCTTAGAGTCCAGTTGGCTGTGCAGACTCCCAGGGTGCAGTAGTGTCCCCGCAGGACTGAGGGCAGGGCCCTGACTTCACTTTCACTGCCCTCCCCAAAAGGCCCTGGGATGGCCTGGCCTCTCGGCAGTGAAAGCTCTGGTGGGGATGGGACCCCAAGATGGCCCCGGATCTTGGCAGTGCATCCAGAGACTGTGGCACTCACATGTGCACAGACGCCCAGGCCTCCAGCTGCACCGTGGGCTGAGGCCGCCTCAGGGCCTGCTCTCCATCTTCCAGGCTGTTCCAGGACGTGCTGGGATCCTGAGGAAGGGTCCAGCGGTGGGTTCTGAGGCGTGCACAGTGCCGGCACAGCTGGGGCAGGATTTCTGTCCTCCAATTGGCTGGGACCACTGGGGAGCCCTCAGCCAATCAGTCATCGCTAAGGGCCCCACCCACACTAAACCTGAGCCGAAAGGGTGTTTTCAAGGTGGCAGCCTGGGCTAAGATAGTCTGGGTAGATTACTGCCTCCCCAGAGGGTGTACCCTCTTGGCCACCAAGCCTCACAGCCCACCACAGCAGTTACAGTGGCCCAGCTTCTGTTTCTTTCTTTCTTTTTTTTTTCTTTTGGGACTGAGGATTGAACCCAGGGCAGTCTACCTCCAAGTTACCTCAGCCTTTTTTATTTTTTTATTTTGTTTTTTTTTGGGGGGGGTTGGAGGTACCGGGGATTGAACCCAGGGGCATTCTACCTCTGGGCTACACCCCCGGCCCTATTTTTTATTCTTTATTTTGAAACAGGGTCTCACTAAGTTGCGGAGGGTCTCACTAAGTAGCTGAGGCTGGCCACGAACCTGAATCCTCCCGTCTCAGCCTCCCAAGTACTGGGATTACAAGTGTGCACCACCATGCCCGCCTCCCAGTACCATTTTAATTTTTTTTCGGGGTACTGGGGATTGAACCCAGGGGCATTCTACCTCTGAGCTACACCCCCCAGCCCTATTTTTTTATTCTTTATTTTGAAACAGGGTCTCACTAAGTTGCAGAGGACCTCACTAAGTAGCTGAGGCTGGCCGAGAACCCAGATCCTCCTGTCACCGCCTCCCAAGTACTGGGATTACAAGCGTGTGCCACCACGCCCATTCCCCAGTACCATTTTAAAATACTGCTAATTGTGGAGGTCACGTAGCTAAGCAGTGTTATTCATCTCCCACTGGCTTTGCTATAGATGACACCTCTGATGTGGGGTGTGATGCCCATGGTGGCCTGGGTTACATTTCAGGGACTTAAAGGCTGCTCTTTAAAAGCACCAACTCTTCGCTTGGGCCTGAGCACATCCAGTGGGTGACTAACGCAGATGGAAGAGGCTTGGCCTCTCTGCCTCCATATTGTACCTGTCTCCTTTGCTGCCTTAACCTTTGAGTCAGGCTGCTTGTGCTCATGCCCGTAGACATGTCAGTCATTCAAGGAGTGTTTGCTGGAACTGGAAGTACAAGATTAGTTTATCTCAAACTGCAGTAATTCCTCTCCTTTCCCTTCAAGGCTAAAGACACCAAGAAAAGAGTAACTAAGATATTTTCTTGATTTCCTGGGGCATCCGGATCCACAGATTACCAACCAGTAGGTTTTGCCACATCCCTACTGCAGACCACTGCAGAGGCACCCATAAGTCTCTGGTCATCTGTTCTTTCCTAATGTAAATCCCTTCTTCCCCCTTGCCTAAGGATAGAAGGAGCTTGAAGCTCAGGCTGAGTTAAGGTGGTCATTTCTGGACATTAGTCCACCTTTTTCTCATTTTGCTGACATTCCAAAGACATCTTTCTCCTCACCCCAACAACTTGTCCTTGATTCATTGGACCCTTTTCAAACAGTGAGTAAACAGACGGGTTCTGTAGCAAAGGCACAGGGCACAGGCGAGGGCTCAATAAGTCATGTTGTAGAGGGTGATAAAGATGGTGGCGGTGGCAGAGGATGCTCAGCACCCTGGAATTGGGAGCACCAAGCAAGAGAACAGAGCTCAGGGCTGAGGCCAAGGCTAGAATACTGAGCAGCTCTTTGTCAGTTTGACCCAGCACTGGCCCTGAACCTACATGCTGGGCAAGGCAGCGCCATGTTGGCAAAAAAGCTCAATCAATGGGATGTAGATTCTGCGAAAACTTATCACACACCAGCTCTGCTCCTGTCACCGTGCCAGGCACTGGGGACAGAGGAAAGCATAGGCCACCAACCTCACCCTGGGGAATGCAAGTGTCAGGAAGTGCTGCACCCAAATGAACAACACCATGCTACGTTCTATGTACACAAAGCAAGGGATGTTCTGGACGAAGTGCCCAAGAAGGGGGAAAAGCAGATGGCAAAGACTCCACAGAGGTGGTGGCCCGAGAGTGCAGGCTTGAAGAAGACGTCCTCCAGAGACTGCAGGCTGGGAGGACAGCTAGGAGGCAGAAGGCATCAAGACTATATAAGGTGGGTGAATGGAAGCCGGGGATAATGGAGGGGGTGTGGCTGGTTGCCCTGGGTGACAGCCCTACTCCCTAGTCAAGGACAGCCTGTCTTGCCTTGCTCACCAGGCCAACAGACGACATGGATGATGATTCGGGGAGCATGATTTTAAAATAGGAAGGAAGCTAAGAAGTGGGTATAGCTGTAAAGGGAAGAAGCCAGTTGGGGAGGCTCCCCAAAGATATTGGCTACACCTGGGGTTACCCTGAGCCTCGGGGCGACCTGGGCCCAACCATGCACAGGTGCAGGAGTGACCATATGCTCAGGAGAGGCAGCCAATGAGGTCCCAAGCTGGAGCAGAGTCAGGCCTCTGCCCTCTCCTTCCACTTTCTTTCCTGGAACATGTGTCCTTAGATCATACATGCAGCTGGAGAAGACTCCCAGAAGGCAAAAAACAGCAGGCTCCAAGATTGTCCCGTGGACCTTCACGACTGATCAGTGTGGTGGCTGAGCACCCACCTCCTGACACCACACAGGAAGTCCAAGCTCAGTCACAGATCCACAATCCACAGCCCAAACATGCTGACCCAGGGATATGGGGAAGCTGGGGTTCTCTGTGGTCCCTTGGGGGTAGGTCTGCTGTGTTGAAGGGTAGGCTGGGGTTCTCTATGGTTACTCGGGGGTAGGCCCTACACAAATGTGATCAAGTTTCCAAATTTAAGGACTGCTTGGAGCCAGTCTGAATAGGTTTTGCTTTTGTTCTGTTTTTTTTTTTAATAACAACAGCAATGCATTGTTCAGAATGCATATGAATAGAGTCTTTGAAGCAAGGAAAACATGCCATATTGTCATGGAGCTTCCAAATGATTGCTAACATGTACACAGTTGCTAGGTGATGTTGTGCTTTGGAGTGGACTCCACCTCCTTGGAGAGCTCTTTATCAGATCCCGTATGTGAGAACTTGGAGTAAACTCCCCTTCCCCTCCCCTTGGGAACTTACTTCAAACCTTATCAGACCTCCATATGTGAGTTATTGACCTCAACCACTGGACTGCAAAATACGTAACCCAAGTGTTTGATTAACATTTTGAGAGCTTAGGCTGTGGCAGGCAGGGCAACACCCTGTTAGCTTTGGGGTCTTGAAGCCTCTCCTCCCAACATGGGCACCACCCTTTAGCATTCAGGGACCTCATTTGTCCTCCAAGACCTCTGCTGTGGTGCTCAAGCCAGCTTCTCCCAAGAACTGCTCTTAGAAAGTCGCCCCTCAAACTGTAATTACACTTTACTTTCCACACAGGCCTACTTTCATCCTGATTGAGCAATGGGACTTTAATAATTTGGGGACTTTCTCACTATCTGGTTAATGTACCTGGTCTATCGAGTGTCTTCCCTGGGAAGTTTATTCATGTTATTCCCCCCCACTTTAACTTTTTTTTTTTGCGGTACTGGGGATTGAACCCAGGGGCATGCTACCTCCGAGCTACACCCCCAGCCCTATTTTTTTATTCTTTATTTTGAAACAGGATCTCACCAAGTTGCAGAGGGCCTCACGAACCTGGATCCTCCTGTCTCAGCCTCCCAAGTACTGGGATTACAAACGTGTGCCACCACGCCCGCCCCCCCTTTAACTTTTATGAACCTGAGAAAAACTCTCTTTGTATGGCAATAAACTGTGGGATTTTTGTGAAATCACACTTAGATCATCTCCTTATTTCTACCATATGCATCACAGATTGATATTCAGCTTATTAACATAAAACTCGTGTTTATGTTGGCTCTCAGCTTCAGAGCCTCAGTCCCTGGTTGCTTGGCTCTGTTGCTTTGGGCCTATCGTGGCACAGCACATTATGGCGGGACTGTATGACAGAGGAGGCCTGTTCTCTTCATGGTGGCAAGGAAGCAAAGAGAGAAACAGAAAGGGATGAGGGTCTCAATATCCTCTTCAAGGCCACACCCCCAGTGACCTAGGTTCCTTCTATTGGGCCTTACCCCCTAAAGGTTCCACCATCTCCCAATAGTGCCACGGGCTGGGGACCGTGTCTTCAACACATGGACCTTTAGGGAACATTCGAGATCCAAGCTATAGCACTACAAGAACACCCAGCACACTGTAGCCTCGTGATAATGAACGTGAATGAGCAAACCAATATGTGAATCGTGTATCTGAAGACAGCAGGGGATTACCCATTTCAAGAAGCGGTGAAGGCTTTCTGGAGGGGGCCACGGGTGGCCTAGAGAGAGGTGATGTCAGATGCATAGTGGCAAGGGTGGGAGGGATGGAGGGGAGAGGACAGATACAGGTCAATAGGATTCAAAGGCCTCAGATGCAAGGGAAAGAGGACCCAAGCCCCCTCAGCCCCTGGGCAGCTGCTGTGTCAACTGGCAGGGCTCACGCAGGCCTTGACCCCGCTGTCTACCACCATGTGGTTGGCAAATGAGTTTTCCCACAGGTGCTGCCCTTTGCTTCCTTCCCACAGCATACAGCTGGCAGAAGCTCAGGTCTTTTTGGTACCCCAGAGAGGGGCAGGCAGCTGAGCTGGCCCTGCCATGGGCAGGCAAGAAGGAACAAATGAGTGTCCTTGGGCTCAGCTGGCCTGCCATGGGCCACCGTCTGGAAAAGTCAGGAAGACTCTGGGCTATTTAGGAGCACCCAGGATGTCTTCCCCCAACCATTGGTGACTGTGGCAGGGGTACCTACCTGTCCGTCCTTGAGAGGCAGCTTAGTGCAGGGACAATGTTCCTAAAACAACCTAGATCCCATCCATCTCACAGATCAGCCAACAGACCTATGGTGTGAGAGACAGAAGCACCCTAGTAGGACATGGGACCCTAATACCAAGGCCCCACTCTTCCATGTCCCTTGCACTAAGCCCCTTAACCTTTCTGGGCCTCTGCTGTCTCAGCTGTAAAATGGGAATAAGCAAGGCTCTCTGTTTCTTGTGTATTTTATGACTCCAGGAGCCCGCATTTCATTGCTGCCATTTTTTTCTGAGGACACCTTTTGAACCACCCTCACCTAATTCCTTTCCCATACTCAGCTCTCTCCATGAACCCCAACACTCTTCTTGAGACTGTACTCTCCAGATGTGTCTGTTCAGCCCCATGTCTCATGATCTTGGGCACCATTACCTCTTGGGCAATTTCTTATTCTCTTTAAAGGGGGACTTAAATGATGGATTCCTTCAGGATGAGTTTTGCTTGATTAAAAAGTGGCAGGACTTCTCTAGGTTTCAGCTTCCAAAATTTCTTGCAGGATCCCAGATTTGATGACGACCTTGGAAGTAGCTCACTCAAGTGAACATCTTCCTAAGGCTTGACTTCTGTCCCTCTACTTATGTCATAATGTCATTCAAGTGAGGCAGGGAGCTCACTCCACCCCAATAAAACTCTTCTATTTTCCAGTGAGTCCGATCTTTGGAAAGAGTTTTCTTACATGGATATATCTATTTCAGTAAGACCCCCCGAGAACAGGGAGACGATGACCTGCCCTTGGCTTTCAGAACAGAGCTGATGATCTGAAAATAACAAGACTCCCTTCTCACCTAAAAGAACTGTAACCTCCCCCTTCTGTCTAGCTCTGCTCTCGGGAAAAGTGTTGGCCAGATGAAACACCACTAGTCCCACAGAGGAAAGGTTATCCCTGGATTCCTTGACTAATCTGTGGCTGGACCCAGATGAGCATGCATGGTGGGCAACTCACAGATAATCTGACCTCAGCTAAGCCTTTGCAAAAGCTATAATCAAGTCACAGAACACTTTGGCTGCTGAGTATGGGTGCAAATCAATATTTAAACACCTAAAGAAAGCAAAGCCCTCCCCTAAGAAAGACAGAAATTCTCATTAGGAATATAGAGTCAGGAAAGTAAGGTGCCCAAGACCTACTTATGCCCGTAAAATGGACCACAGACCTCTGGATGACAGTGATCATTCTATCTCATGCTGGGGTGCAGACGGCCAACTCAACAGAGTCATTGGAGGGGCTGTTTACAGAGTGGTAGACAGAGTTGAGGGAACCAACCAGAGATGAGGAAGCAGCCAGGAATCAGCACAGCAGTAAGCTCTTCTTTTCTCATGGCCTGAAGCATGGAGGGACGGTCTGTGATGAGCCCGACAAGAGCTGGGACTAAGGATAAGAAGCACTTGAGAGAGGGGCCGCAGCCCTTGGGGAAGAAGTAGAGGTGCTGCCAACCCAGCACAGAAGGGCTGGAGCCTGGGATAAGTACTCCAGCTTCTTTCTGCTCCTATCCTCTCACCTGCCGGTGCCTGCTATTAGCTGAGCCCAACCAGAAGGACAGAGCAAGTCACCCAGGGAGGCAGTCTCAGAGGCAGCCTAAAGCAGAGAATAGAGAGGAGGTAGCAGGAGGCCAGAGCTGGAGACACAACCAGGAGTTCCCTGGCTCACCAACCCTAGGAGTCAGTAACTTATAATCCCCTGCTTTTATACCCAGCACATATGTATTAGTCATCTGCTACATACCAGCAACATGGCAATGACTATACAGACCTTGACCTTGCTATCAAGCCAAGATCTAAATGAATAATTACAGAAATATGCTTATCAGTTGAGATTTTAGGAAGAGGAAACAGAATATGCAAAAATAGAGATAGACACTTTCAAGGAACAACCTGGAGTTTAGTAAGCAAGGGACAGACATACAGGCGAGGCCAGGAGGGAGGCCAGATCCAAGTAATACTGTGCCCTCAAGACCACAGTAAGGAGCTGTGGGCTGTCACTGGCCCCATGCCATGGGCCTGGGTTTCCATTCAACCTGATTTATCATTTCAATCTCCTCCACGGGGTCCCTTATGAGAAGGATGAGGAGTGTCAGGCCTTAGACCAGATCTCCTCTCCTCCCTTGCTGCAGAACACCTCCAGGGCAGCAGGTGGCAATGTTAGGCCTCGGATTCACTTAGGCACAGGTGATCCCATTCAGGGTTCCTGTTGCTTTTCGAGTTCCGTAAACCTTGGCTTTTCTTAAGCCCATTAGAGATGGGAAGTTCATTCCTTAGTCTCCATCAGCTGCACATTGCTCCCATCCGGCTCCATGGTTCTCAGAGGGAATTTCACACACGCGCGAGTACACACACACGCGCACGCACGCACGCACACAAGCATGCATATGCAAGCCACTTTTCTACATTTGAAAGCCTCAGGAAATTGCTAGCAACCTCAACACTTCTGGGACTGATCAAAGGGCAGCAGCAGAATATGGAGCACCTGGAACACCCATCCAACTGCTGCTCCCTGGAGTTCACACGATTGCATCCACTTTGGAAAACTATTCAGCAGCATCTTGTAAAGTCAGGACTTCCCACACACCAGGACCCTTGCAATTCTCCTGGGAACAAGCCCAAGAGACATGAGCGCATGCTAGCAAAAGACCTGAATGATTAGACTAGAATGAGCCCAGCTGTATCGTTCATCACAGCCCCCAACTGGAAAGAACCTACATATGCACAAACAGTGAAATGGACCAACAAATTACCACATTATTTCTCTGAGAAATGTTTTTTACAGAAATATATCAGTTCTATATATTGAACATCACCAACTACTGATGATGAGGTAGAATAGAAGAGATAAAAATTTTAGGTAGAGCCGGGTGTGGTGGCACATGCTTGTAATCCCAGTATTTGGGAGGCGGAGACCGGAGGATCCAGGTTTGTGGCCAGCCTCAGCTACTTAGTGAGGCCCTCCGCAACTTTGTGAGAACTGGTTTCAAAATAAAGGATAAAAAATAGGGCCAGGGGTATAGCTCGGAGGTAGAACGCCCCTGGGTTCAATCTCCGGTACCGCAAAAAACAAAAAGAAAAAAAGAAAAGAAAAGAAAGAAAAATTTTAGGTAGAAAGGAGACAATAGGAAGAAAAAATATAGTTTTAAAATCTGGCTTAAAAACTAAAATATAGTTTTAATCTCTAACTCCACCCTATAGGGTGTGTTCTGTTTTAGGAGAAGCCTCGATGAATCTACACCCTTAATCACAATGGCCCCTCTCCCCACCTGAGATTTCTGAGATGCTTAGAAGGGTCCCTGAGGAGGACAAAGGTCAGGCAACAGCCAGCCACCACCCATCGGTTGCCAGGGAAACTGAAGATTAAGAGGAAGTTCTGACCTCCACTGTGCAACCCCACCTACCCCCTCATGGGGGTTCTATAAAAGAACTGAGAAAGCTACAAACGCCCTCTTGCTTGCTTGGATGGACAGACACATGCAGAGAGACTCGCTCTCCCCCTCTTGAGATGGCCCACATCTCCCCTGAACGTATATCCCCACCTTTCTTAAATTAAACCTTTGCCTTTTCTCTGATGGCACGTGTTGAAATTCTTTTCATCATGGAGGCCAAGAACCCACAGAGTTCTCGCACCTCCCCATGACACTGATACATGTAATGACATGGGGGAATCACCGAAATGTCTTGGGTGAACAAAGGCAAGACACTAGAGTACACATCCTGTATCATTCCATTTACCTGAAATTCTAGAACAGACAAAGCTAGAGATAGAAATAGGAATTCATGTGGTGACTGGAGTGGTGGTAGAATCATGACAGAAATTTCTGGCTGTCGGAAATCTTAATATGGGGCATAACCATATATTTGTCAGAACTCGTTAAACTGTACTTAAGTTTTAAACTTAAGATCTATGCACTTTGGTGTATCTAAATTATATGCCAATTGAAAACATGGCAGCATAGCATCTGGCTATTCACCCAGGTTCTCTTCTTAATGGTGAAGAAAAGAAAACATTTCTGTCATGGGGAGACACGGGAATTCTGTGGGTTCTTGGCCTCCATGATGAAAAGAATTTCAGCACATGCCATCAGAGAAAAGTCAGAGGTTTAATTCAAGAAAGGTGGGGATACAGGTTCAGGGGAGATATGGGCCATCTCAATGGGGGTGGGAGAGCGAGTCTCTCTATGCATATCTGTCCAAGTAAACAAGAGGGTGTTTGCCGCTTTCTCAATTCTTTTATAGAACCCCCATGAGGGGGTAGGTGGGTCTTCAGTTTCCCTGGCAACCGATGGGTGGTGTCTGGCTGGTGTCTGACCTCTGTCCTCCTCATGGACCCTTTGTTTACACTAAGCATCTCAGGAATCTCAGGTGGGGAGAGGGGCCATTGTGATTAAGGGCGTGGACTCATTGAGGCTTCTTCCCAAGACAACACACCCCATAGGGTGGAGTTAGAGATTAAAACTATATTTTACTTTTTAAACCAGATTTTAAAACTATATTTTCCTGAGCCGGGCGTGGTGGCGCACACTTGTAATCCCAGTACTTGGGAGGCAAAGACTGGAGGATACAGGTTTGCAGCCAGCCTCAGCTACTTAGTGAGGCCTTCCGCAACTTCGTGAGACCCGGTTTCAAAATAAAGTATAAAAAATAGGGCCGGGGGCATAGCTCGGAGGTAGAATGCCCCTGCGTTCAATCCCCGGAACCGCAAAAAAAAAAAAAAAAACTATATTTTCCTTCCCAATGTCTCCTTTCTACCTAAAATTTTTATCTCTTCTATTCTACCTCATCAATTTCCACTTCTAATCTTCAGGTCAAAGTGTAGTCGGTACAACACAGAAGTGCTTTTAAAATAGACTATATTATTCCTAAACAAAGCTGTATGTGAGCAATGTTTGTATTATCCAGTCAGTGGGACTGCCTTCATTTCTAGCCTTTATCTAGGATCACTGGGGCCACCCACTCCATCCCTCAAGTAACTGAGTTGTGCCTCCTTACAAATATACACTTCCACTGAACAGGGGGTCCCCAGATTCCCAACCTGCACAATCTTTCAAGAGCAACAGGGCAGTGAGATGAGTTTGGGGTCCCTATGTCTAAAGAGATCTTGATTGGGAGATGCTACAGCCTGGTGTTCCCCTGTTATCACATTGGGAACACAATCTTTTGGCAACCAGACCTGTAAACTCAGATTATCAGAGCCCTTTGCTGTCCCTAGAGTTGAATTTCCTTTCCTCCTGCTTTCCAGGCGTGCCTGCTGTATGTATTTATGATAACCGAAGTTCAAAGTGCCCATGTGCAGCCCTATCTATCCTGACCTGAATTTTCCTCAAAGGAGTCCAAAGGATAAAGCCTGGTTATAAAAGGCCGTGGCCAAGCTTGCTGAGCATGAGTGCAAGACCCACTGCAGCACAGTAAGTCACGGCCCCACCTGGACAGGTTGCATAGCAGGGCTAGGTCAGTGCAGGCTGCCCGGGAACAGCACCCAGAAGCAAGAAGCCACCGCAGGGGGTAGACCCTGAATCTGGGGTCCCAGGGAGGAGCTTCCCAGCTCCCTGAGCCTTGGGAGGCCTCGTCCTCGGTGTCCCCACCCTGAGGAAGAGCCCCTGCAGCCTCAGCCTCCAGGGTTCTGCTCCTTCTCCTTCCCATGTTTGCACCAGGGCTTCTGCCCAATCTGGGTTCTGCCCTGCCGGCCTTGCACTGTGCCCATGGGTGACGGTGTGTGTCTGTTTTCTTCCATGCAGATGCTGCCGTCCTGGACCATCGGCCTTCTCCTACTGACCACCGTCAGAGGTGAGGATGCTGCCACCATCCCTGTAGGGAGAAAGTGCTAGATATCATAGAAATATAGGCACTAGGTATCATAGATATATAGGTGCTAGGTATCATAGAAATATAGGCACTAGGTATCACCGATATGTAGGTGCTAGAGACCCTCGTGTGTTTTGCATCGGCATCGGCTCCCTGGTGGTCTTTGGTGGGATCACGAACCTGGCACTTCAGTATCATAGAAATATAGGCTAGGCATCATAGAAATATAGGCACTCGATAAGTGCTTGCTATTAGATGATATTTGATACATAAAGTCCAGGTGGGATTTTCCTGCAGGAGTAGTTTTAAGGCAGTGGGTTGTAGATCAGGGATTCCCCAACTTGCGTAATTACAAGGGGTGCTTATTAAACATGCTGTCTCCAGGGCCCCACCCAGACCCTCTGGGCCTGGGAGTGGGTATGTGCAATGTAAATCTTCACCCCCAGGTGATTCTTAATCACCCCAGAAGCTTGGGGAGTGCTGATGGCAGAGATGAAGACCAGCCTCCGCTCAGCCAGCCCTTAGCTCCTTCCCTGAGTGAGATGACAGTGCCCCTTCCCAGAAATTCACAAGGGTCCTGTTTGTGGTTCTTCCTGCACCAGGGAGTGAGGTCTGCTATGAACCTTTTGGCTGCTTTTCCAATGACTCACCATGGGCAGGGACCCTCCAGCGGCCTTTAAAGCTATTACCCTGGTCCCCTAAAGATGTTGGTACCCGCTTTCTTCTGCACACAAATGAAAATCCGGACAACTACCAGGTAAGAGTGGGCTGGGGCGGGGGGTGGGGTGGGGGTGTCTGGACCCCGCACTGGAGCTGTCACATGGCTTTCTGGGGCATAATTCACTGCCTTGGAACTTTCCAAGGATGCTGTCCCCCTAATGTTAGACCTAGAGCCATCTTGGTTCTAAGGATTATAATAAATCCCTGAGTGTCTGACAAAACCTACAGATGCCTAACCTCGAAGTATATACATTCACATACACTGGGGCATAGAGATCTTCAGGGGCCACTCAGCATCAGCACCCTGTTCCCTGGGAGGCACAGAGTATGAGCAGCATTTATGGAGGAGCCCAGGTGTATCCCCAGGAAAGTCCTATTTCCTTCCTACACCAGGCAGTGGAGGAAGAGAAGCCCCTCGGGGTTGGAGTAAGAGGATGTAAGTCCTTCCTAAGGAGCTAGAAGACAAGTGGAGAAAGGGGGACAATTAACCATGAAAGAGAAAAGGTGAGGGCCTTTGGAGCAACCTTCCGTGCCAGAAGGCCTGCCAGGTGGGAGCAGGTGGCCAGAAGTGACAGGAGATGGTTTCAAGAAACACAATGCTAAGAAGTCAAGCAGTTCCCAGCTCTGGTCCCGATAGAGTTTAGAGAGCCAGGTCTCTGTCCCTAGGTCTCTGAAGTCATCCACTGTGGGACTCTACATGACAAATAGCCCACTCGATGCCCCCAGCCTGGAATCTGCATGGACATGGTGGTTGTGCCATATTTTATTGTGTGATACTTCTGGTGTCTTGTCCTGGAGACTGGTGGAAGGGGACTGAGAAGGCCCATGTACACACAGGGGTCTGTTCTAAAGTCTTGTGGTGCCACTGAGCCACATCTGCCCTCAAGTCTACTTGGCCAGGGGCTCTTCACCTTTCCTGTGCTGGGGACCTCTTTGGTCACCTGGAGAAGCCTACGGGGGCCCCTTGTCACTCAGGACAGTATTTTTAAATGCATCAAATAAAATTAATTCGATTACAAATGCAATCACTTATATTAAAATCAGTTATCAGACCATTAAAAATATATGAATATGGAACTTGGTATTATAAGTGCTGCTATATCATCTCACTAAATAAGATCTAAGGGTCGATGTAATAACGACTATCCTTTAAAATAGTAATAAGTATAAATGACACTTTGAGATATCTGTAACAACTGTAATGTGACATAAAAACTGCAACTGAGGACAGAGTCACAGGTATTGCTAACTCCACTGGGTTTGTTGCCTGGCTTCACAATTAACAGACATACTAGATTTTGGATACAGGTGCAAGAAAATAGGAAGTCCATGAACTTGAATTCTAGCCACAGTCCCACATCAGGAACTCCTCATAGTCTGACCTGGACATCGCGGGAGTTGAACCTGTGATCTCAGTCTTACTGGGACTGGCTCTAACAGGCCGCTGGCTTGGAATAGGCCAACATTGAACTTCATCTTTTCTAATTAAACCAGGAGATCAGTGCCTTTGACCCAGACACCATCTTGGCTTCGAACTTCCGGGTGGAACGCAAGACACGCTTCATTATCCACGGCTACATCGACGAGGGGGAGGATAGCTGGCTGTCAGACATGTGCAAGGTAGGGGCCCACCCTCCTCACCTGTCCACTCCCTGGGGAGACCAGCATCCCCGAGACTGCGCCCCTGGTGCCCCTGAGACCAAGAAAGGAAATATTCCAGGGAGAGAGGGGTCCTTCCCACAGCCACCAGGGAAAGCCTGGTTCTCTCTTCACACCAACTTGCAGCCCACTCTCTCCTGTGAGGCTGAAGGTACCAGAGCCCAGTAAGGAAGTCTCAGGGGCGGAGACCACACAAACCACTGGACATTTTATCTCTGATAGTTGATATAAAACCCCTGGGTGATATACAAATGACTACATTTTGCTCTCTAAAGCACTTGTTTCGTGATGACAGAAATGTTCTAGATCTGTGCTGACCACATCAGGAGCCACTAACCACTTGAACTGAGCGCTTGAAATGTGGCTGGCACAACCACGGAACTGAATTGGAAATTTTCTTGGGTAGCGCCTCTGAGCTGGTGACCTTTTTGACCTTTTGACCCAGGTTGGTGGTTAATAATAACCATCTGTGAAACCTTAGATCAGATACCCATTTCAGGCCTCAGTTTCCACCTCTGTTAAGCAGGACGAGTATACCCAGTTCTGTACTGAGGGCCAAGTTAGAACAGGACGGGCAGGAGGAATATTAATACCAACCAGGTGCTCTGTGGAGTGAATTCCTATCTCTGGGCTGTGCAATTGGGGAATGCTGATAAATTGGGGCCTCTCTCCCCACCTCGTTGGTTTGTCTTCTGTAGAACATGTTTCAAGTGGAGGAGGTAAACTGCATCTGTGTAGACTGGAGTGGCGGGTCCCACGCCCTTTACACCCAAGCGGTCCACAACACTCGCATCGTGGGAGCGGAGATCGCTTACTTGATACAAGTGCTGTCGGTAAAGCCCTTGCCTGGGCCGCGTCCTGGGGGAGGGGGCAGAGCGAGGGGTAGAGAAGCATCATGCTGCGCTCCAGCCCCTGCAGCTGGGGCGGCTGAAAACACCGCCTTCCCCCTGAAGTCACGCACCCCATCATTTCCTAGCTGCGGGGCCTGGGGCAAGTTAACCTCTTCGAGCCTCAGTTTCCCTTTCAAAATAGGCTCTTCCTGGCAGGCCGTTCTGGGAACTGGAGAGCAGGCTGGCTGCCCAGCGGTTCTCAGCCGGGAGCTGGGTGTTCATGCTGGGACAGCTGCAGGGCTGGGGAGGCTTTTTACACCCTGACCCGCGGCCAGTTCTGGAGGCCAGCCCCAGGAGCCCCCAGATGGGCCGCCCCCAGCCAGAGACGGGGGCCGGGCGGCGGGCGCTGGCGGTGGCAGCAGGCCCGGGTGGCTGCAGTTGGCGCGGCGGCCGCTGGTCAGCACTGTTGCCGCGCGCACCGGCCGCCGCGTCCTGGGGACCTGACGCGCCCTCCCTTCGCAGACCCTGCTGGAGTACAGCCCCGAGAACGTGCACCTCATCGGCCACAGCCTGGGCTCGCACACGGCCGGAGAGGCGGGCCGGAGGCTGGGGGGCCAAGTGGGCAGGATCACAGGTAGGGGTCCGCTGGCGGGTTGGAGTCCCAAGACCTGGGGTGCGGGTGGCGCAAGTCTGGACCCGTGCGCTTAGCATGCGAAGGGCGCCCCTGCTGGTCCTCCCGGAGCCGACTTTAGGGAGATGCCCAGGCTTAAATTTAAAAACAATGGTCCATGTATCTTAATATGTATTAGAAAATAGATGATCGTATTTTTTTTCTTTTTGGTGTGGTACTGGGAATTGAACCCAGGGGAATTCTACCTCCAAGCTATACTCTCAGCCCTTTTTTCTTTCTTTCTTTTTTTTTTTTTGGTTTTGTTTTATTTTGAAACAGGGTCTAGCTAGGTTGCTGAGAGTCTCACTTTATATCTGAGGCTGTCCTCGAACCTGCAATCCTCCTGTCTCAGCCTCCCAAGTTCTTGGATTATGAGCATGCACCACCATGCTTGGCGATCGAAAAATTTTTAAATGCGTTTATAAAACAAGAAAAATATAACTAGTGCATTAAACCCATGACTTCAGGGTTATTATTTGAGAGTATGATAAAGTAAAAAAAGAGATTTATTATTATTATTATTATTTATCAGTTCCACAAATATTTCTTGACTCTCTTGGCTGTGTTAGCCACAGGCAGAAAATGCAAGTGACTGGCAGGGACCTACCACCTAGGAAAGTGCTCAGTAAATAATGAATGAATGACTCACTAGGCAGAATGAATGCGCACTAGAAAAACACGGACACCTATTTATTTTGTGCACCCAGTTTGATTCAACATTCCACAAGTGTCTCCTTTGTTCAGGACATTGTGCAAGGCATTGAGTGGAGGTGGGGATAGTTCATGGTTATGTAGAATTTCTCAGTTTACCAAGTCCTTTCTCTTACCTCTTTCCATGGGATTTTCACAACAACCCTGTAAGGCTGATGTTCTTAGTCCCAATTTCTTAATGAGGACAGACATTTGACCTTGAGAAGAACCAGGGCAAGAATATAGGTCACTGTGTACCACATCCCTCCCATGCCTGCTCCTCTTTAAACATGAACCCTGCTGCAGGACACCCACAGTTCTGTTCAGGAAGCAGAAAACGGAGGGGGCAAATAAAACTCAAAGCAGAATCAATACGTGCAAAATAACGTAGTGGCTAGAATGGGCTGAGAAAGGAGAGGTTCCATTTTCCTCAAGGAGGTGGTGTTCCGGCTGGGTCTTGGAGGAGAAAGATTCAGATGAAGGGAGCATGCGGGAAGGGCGCAGCTGGCTGAGAACAGCGTGAGACAAGACCCAAAGGCGCAGAGGTGGGGGGCTCAGGAGATGGGAGAGGCTGGGTAAGGCTCGGAGGGTGAAAGCCAGTGCCACCCGTTCACCTTGTCCCTTTCAGGGCTGGATCCGGCAGAACCATGCTTCCAGGGCACCGTAGAGGAGGTTCGGCTAGATCCATCTGACGCCATGTTTGTGGATGTGATTCACACGGATATTGCTCCCATAATCCCTAACCTAGGTGAGTTCCTCCATCCCACCTCTTGATGACCAATGTTATGATTGAGGACATCACGTCCAGGTTGCCCCTACCCCCAAGACACACAAACTGCAGGGGGCGCTATTCAAAATGCTTAACTACAGGGATGGCCTGGGTGCCAGGCACAAGGGATCAGCCAGCACAAGGCCAGTGGTAGCAGCCCACAGCCCCGCATTGGACCAAAAAGAACCCGTCTGCAGTCTACAAAGGCTATCACTCCATCTTCAAACCTTGTGTTCTTCCCAGTCTACCAAGATCCAAAGTGGCAGATGTATTTATTATTGATACTTGACTTGCACTTACAAAAGACTGAAATAATTTTTGTATTTCTTTCTAATTTCCTCAAGGCTTGGGTTATGGTTTGTTTGGTTAGAGAATAAATATATCCCTTTATTTAATTCTTCTAAAATCAATGTCCTCTATTCAGTATTTTCTCGCATATCTACTCATCAAACTTGCTAATATGGGGCATGTTTTTCATGGTGGTGGTGGTGATGATGATGATGGTATCGTCGCCTACCAAATATTTACCATGTGCTACACTGGATGTCTTGCACAAATTAACTCATCCTGTAATACCCTAAAAAGTGGATATTGCCACCACTTCACAGCTGAGGAACTGAGGCTCGAAGAGGTTAAGTAATTGCCCAAGACCACAAAGTCTATGAGTAGAACTAGGATTTGGCCACGGGCCTGTGTGTGCCTCCAAAGTCAAAACTCCTAGCCATTATGCTATGGTTCTCAATAGAACAATATAATGTTATGTGGTCTCAACACAACACTCTAATGTAGAAACCAGAATTTAAAAACTCTAAAAGTAATACAAATTACACCCAACATGTACCTACTGGTGCCTAATGGTATCAGGTCAAATCAGTGTTGCCCAGGACTTCCCTAAGACAGACAGACAGACACAAATATATGTGTTCCCACTCACCCAGAGCCCACCTTCCCCCCCATCTTTCTTCCTGTACTGTGTTCTCCCTCCTCATCTTGCCAGACTCCCATCTTTGAGAACTTTCTGCAGAGCTAGAGGCGATGGTGTCTTTACTGAGGGGAGAATTGGTCCAGAGGGCTCTTAGCCCTTGTTGGAACAAGTTGAACATGTCACCGTGGCCATGAGCTACCTGTGGGACTGCTTACCACCCTACTCTCTTCTGCTTCAAATGTTTCAGGTTTTGGAATGAGCCAAAAGGTAGGCCATCTGGATTTCTTTCCAAATGGAGGAAGGGATATGCCCGGATGTACGAAAAATATCCTTTCAACCATCATTGATATCGATGGAATATGGGCAGGTATGTGAATGAAAACAGCAAGGTGGCGGCTGCTTGCCTGGGGTGAAAGAATGTGCGGGTCTGGCCGTCATGATGGTGACTTGGTCACCATTTATAGAGTGACAGCCGTTTATTCTGTGCCAGCCATTTTCAAAACAATGCTATGAGATGTTTACTCTGAGCAGCCCCATTTGACAGATGCAGAAATAGGGAATTGGAAAAGCTACATCGCTTGTCCAAGGCCACTCTGTATTTAAGCCCAATTTCTGACTGCAAAGCCCTGCTCTCATGCCCCAGCCTATGCCATATGCCCCCTGTTGTCAGGGTTGTGGGACAAGTGCTGGATGGGCACAGTGGCAAACACCCAGCTCTGGCTTTGGCTGCCCACCCGAACTTCAGCACCTGCTCCTTGGAGAACTGCAGAGCTTAAGCAAAGGTGTGGAGGGCTTTGACGTTCTTGCTATTTGCTGTTGTCAGGTCCTAGGTGATAAAGGGGCTAAGCTGATAAGAAGACAGAGGAGGGATGTGCTCTGTGGACTTGGGCTGTGCGTGGGGACAGGAGAGGCCTGGAGGTTGGGGGGACGTGGTAGTCCCAGCAGGCCTTGTATGTGTATCTTTTCATCGAGAGAGCAGGATCCTACTCATGACATTAGGTGATCTTCCTTGTCCTGGTCTTTTGTTATTCTTCTTGCCCCTTCCCTGAGACCTGGCTTCACTCTCTCCCCTAAAAAAAGGAGGTCTTGGGTCTGTAATCATTTTATTTGTCTTTATTTTTCTGAACCAGAAGTTCCCCATGGCTAAAAACTATTTCTTGGGCATCCCAGATACCCCAATAGCTTGATCAGACACTAAGCCATAGCAGGCCAAAGCAGGCACTAAGCACATTCTATTAAATGGAGTCTAGTGGCCTTGTGTGCATTTTAATATTTCGTGTGCTTAATGTCAAAGAGCAGAGTCGATAAAGCAACAGCCAGTATCCACGGGCAAATAAGCAGGGCTTCTGACCTCTCAGCCCCGCACCAGGTAACTCTCAGGAAGACGTGGCCATTCCACTTTCCCCGAAGGAACCCCAGAGTCACAATAATAGCCGCCCCCTCCCAGAAATGTCGGGTGAGGCACACATAATAGGAACGAGCCCAGGTTTAATTAAAGAGGCAATTTAGAGTGAACAAGCCCACGAACGCTGGAGTGTGTTTCTATTGTGTTGCGTTGAGTCACCCAGGCGCTGGGCCCTGGGAACAATTAAATCCACTTTCTCCTCTATTATGGGGAGCCCGGGCAGCAATTTTGGATGAAAGAAACAATTAAGTTTAAAGCAGACTCTGTTGTCTGGTGACAGCGCTGGTGTGGGTACCGGGAACCCGGCTGGTGGGGTAGGAGGGCACTGGGCAGCGGGCACAGCGGGGCTGCGAGAGCAGATCTACCTTGGACACAAAGGGGAAGGTGCCATTCTTGAGGGGTGGTATGAAGAACCCACCAGACCCCCCAAGAATGGTCCCCACATGTGTCTGGGGTCACTGTGGATCACTCCGTGGGAAGTTTTATACCAAGTAGCTGCAGAAGTGAAAGAACAACTTTTTAAATGAGATGACTTTGATTTAAAGAAAAAAGTGATAAAATGCAGTGAGAGTGGCCGGGTTCAGCGTGGCAAAGAGGAGGACTTGCTCAGCCTGAGAAAGTAGGCACAGAGCAGGCAGGCTCCTGGGAAAGGCCTGCTGGGCATGACCCAGTGTCCTCACGCACAGCCGAATGCAACCCACGCAGGGTTCAATGCGCCTGCACAGGGGCTGGTTTTAAAATGGGAATGCGCTGCAACCATTTAAGCATAGAAAAATGTTCATGTGAGTCAGGATTCTCGCTTCTCATGGAAAATCAGCAAACCGTGCATGTGCGCGCGCACGTGTGTGTGTGTGTGTGTGTGTGTGTGTAAATATATAGACACTCTCTGTGTCTCTCTGTATCTCTCTACCTTCTCTCTATCTCTTTAGAGAGAGGGTCTATCTACCTCTCTCTCTCTCTCTCTCTCTCTCTCTCTCTCTCTCTCTCTCTTTCTCTCTCTGCCTTCCCACCCATGCCTAGCCCCAGCCTCCTCATTTATGTTACATGACCCCCCCCCTCCCAGAACACTGGACTAATGTGCTTCTTAGGACTTGTCACTCCTGAACAGTTGCCTGGCCCTAAGTAGCCCTCCTCAACTGAAGCCCCAAAGTGTTCAGGAGTATCCACACTCATCCATGAAATGTGGAGGTGACTACTGGCCTGGTCAGAGGGCCCCCTCTTCAAAGGTGACAGGCCCCCTCCAGCTCCTGTGGTCTTTGCTTTCTCAGGACTCAACAGCCTGGTAGCTTGCAACCACCTCCGAAGCTACAAGTATTACACAAGCAGTATTCTCAACCCTGACGGCTTCCTGGGCTACCCCTGTGCCTCCTACGAGGAGTTCCAAGAGGTAGGTCACGCCAGCTTCTGGGAAGATGACGGTGGCCCTGCTGGTGGCGGTCTGTCCTTATGGCATGGAACAGAACAGAGAGATGCATGTAACTCCACACTCATGGAAGGAAGTCATGGAAATGCTGGGGCTTCCAAAGACTTCCTTCTCAGGGGCTAGAGGGCATGCTGGGCCCACCCCAGGCTCCCCAACTTTTCATTTAGGACAGTCTCCATCTGTGCAGAGGTTAAAGAAGAGCACACGAATTCCCTTTACACCCATCATCTAGACGTACCAATTGCTAATTCTCTCTCTCTCTCTCTCTGTGTACTTGGTTTCCAAATTATGCAAAAGTAAAGATATTATAATACTTATAAATACTTAAGCATTCTTCTCCTAAGAATAAGATCCTCCTATATAACAATATTCAAGAAATTTAACTTTTATATACTAATAGTTCCTAATATATAGCCCATATTCAGACTTCTCCAGTTATCTATATAATGGCCACTAGAACTATCTGCCTGCCTGCCATGCTCCCCTCCCCTCCTCTTCCCTTTCTCATCCCTCCTTCCCTCCCTCCCTCTCCTCACCTCTTCCCTTCCTCCCTCCCTCCCCTCACCTCCTTCTTTCCTTCTTTCCTTCCTTCCTCCCTTCCTCCCTCCCTCCCTCCCTTCCTTCCTTCCTTCCTTCCTTCCTTCCTTCCTTCTTTCCTTCCTTCTTCCTTCCTCTGTCTTCCCTTCTTTTTCTTGCATTGCATGTATTGTCTTTGTAGTTTCCTTTAATCTGGAATAGTTTCCCATTTTTCTTGGTCTTTCAGGGCACAGAGACAGTTGTAAGGACTCCAGGCCAGGCATTTGGTAGACTATCCCACACTGAAATTGTTTATTTCTTTATGATTCAATGGGTGATTATTACGCCCTTTTCGGTGTATCACAGTCAAAGGCATTCATTTAGTGGAACTTTGTCCATTATTTGGTGACATAAATTTTGATTATTTGGTTAAGGTGATGTCTGCCAGATTTCTGTATTATGAACATACTCTTTCCCCTAAAAAATCTATTAGGTGATATTGTTTCGTAGAAATAACCTCAGAGAAAGGTTTGAGTTTCCACTGATGATCCTTACTGAATTGATTACATTGTAGATTATAAAACTCCAATATTTTAAAATATTTTTTCCTCAAAGGTAAAAATTAAAATATGTTTAAAGTTGCATTTTTTTCTTTCCAAAACTAATTTTGATCTTGACAGTCTGAGATGAACTACAGTCAAAAGGACCTCATGTCTGATCCACAAGGTCTATGATGTTCAGGGAGCAGCCTTGGCAGGCTGGTTACTACTGGGGCATGCGTAGCCACAGGGCCTCCAGCACCTGTCTTAACCTTTCCACGTCACAAAATAGCACTGCACAGAAAGCATTTTGGATGTGGTATGAGGTCAAAGGTCAGAGGAAGTGACCCGGTGCCATAAAGTGCTCACCTGATTTAAAGGCCTAATTAATGAACTACCATTTGATGAGTACCCGATGGGGATCAATTAGTCTGGAGAAATAATTCACATAAAAGTGAAAATGGTCATGGATCTTCCCTTCCTCTCCTCCTTTGAAATTTGTTGTCTTTCCTATTTACTTCTCCCTAGAAACATTGTCTTGTATTCCCCTCTCAAATTTTAATTTTATTGCTTCCTATATATGACTCGTCTTTTGCAACTATACTCTAATTTTTATAAGCACTTTGTTGGCTACTCTCTGGGGCCTGCCTAGCACAGTTCTATGCACGATCATAGGATGGATCATGGGTTCGTGGGTGCATAGGTAGATAGATGCATATATGCATGGATTAGTGGGATGGAAGAAAGGATGGATGAAGAGAGTAAATGACAGGGTGGATGGGTGGATAGATAGATGATATAGATAGATAGATAGATAGATAGATAGATAGAT
>PVJS01018701.1:0-34575 GCA_004027185.1 Glis glis | reverse complement strand
AGAGAGAGAGAGCTGAGGCTGGCCGCGAACCCGGATCCTCCCGTCTCTGCCTCCCAAAGTACTGGGATTACAAGCATGCACCACCATGCCCGGCGAGAAGGGGTCTTTTATACTTTTTTCACCTTGACGTTCTGTACTCCACAAAGCAAGTAACAAATAAATCATTACATATTAAAGACGAGAAATACTTAGAGAGCAAGGAATCTCCAAAGGCTTCCCACCCATTTCCCACCATTCTGCAGAGATCTTTCAGTACATGTTTCTTCCTCTTCCTTCTCCAGCACAAACACAAGACTTTTCCAAGTGTAAAAAACTGGGACCTTTGCAAAGACTTCCCCTCTATCCTTGCTCACCATACTTACTTCCAGAAAGCCTTAAAATTAATGCTTGGAAAATTGTTTTTTCTTCTGTGAGTCTACATTAAATACTTAGGCAGGTTTTCTACCAACCAATGTCGCTTTGTAATCAGAAAAAAAAGTACAAAGATTTATTTGATTACTTTGAAGGGTAAATTATTATGGATTTTCTCCAACTTTTCCAGATTGATATAATCTGATCAAAAATATTTTAAAAATGAAGAAAAGTTTTCTCTCTCTTGTTACTTACATTCCTACCCCACCATATCACATCTTCTTGCTGCTGGCCTAATACTGTTTTAGGCTGGCAAATTCACCGTATCTTGAGGGGCAGACATTGTCTACAGAGTGGGTGGCTGACAGATTTACTGCAAAACTAATGAAGCTTACTTCACAACCCTTTGCATAGGTCTGTTCCAAAACCCTACCATGGCCAAGGCCGTAGCAATGCGTTCTCATGGTCATGCATCGCTTCCATCTACAATTAAGCTGCGGCTAGCTTTCCAAGGAAAGAACTTCCGCCCATTGTGCAAACTCACCCAGCACGATCATGCAAAGATTAGAGCTGTGGGCTGCACCGTGGTGCGATGTATCATAATTCATTATGTTGTTTTCCTCATTCATAATGAGCAGCTATTTACATATCTAATTTTACATGCATACACGTGTGTTCTTTATCCTAAAGATGATCCCTCAGAATATAGAAGGGTCTGGCCTCATAAAACCCAGATATGCCCCTAGGTGCAGGAGTGAGTGGTCTTCTATGATCAGATGAATTTCAATTTATCTAATACAATCTTAATTTTTTTAATGTAAAGTATGTATCTATTGAAACAACACATGGTATGTAAAGTAGTAAATTAAATAAAAATGGTTAGCCGGGCGTAAGCTTCTAATCCCAGTACTTGGGAGGCTGAGACAGGAGGATCATAGGTCCGCGGCCAACCTCAGCAACTTGTGAGGCCCTCTGCAACTTAGTGAGACCATGTTTCAAAATAAAGAATAAAATAGGGTTGGGGGTATAGCTCTGAGGCAGAATGCTCCTGGGTTCCATCCCCAGTATCACAAAAAAATAAAAATGGTTGGGGTACAGGTTGGTGGTAGAATGCCCCTGGGTTCAATCTCCAGTAACACACACACACACACACACACACAGAGAAATGGATTTAAATGCTCCCATTCTAGTAGTTTAAATTTGATCAAGTTATTCAATTTCCTTGTGCCTTATTTTTACCATCTGTGAAATGAAAATAATATTTTGCAGAACTATTTTGAAGATAAAATTAAATTATATACCACCAAATCAGATGGCTGAGCTCACAAAAGTTATTTAAGTTTTGGGAGGCATGGTATAGGGCTTGAACACACAGACTCTGAAATCAGATTCCCTAATTTAAACCTGCACTCTGCAGCTAGTTAGCTATATAATCGGGGACAAATTATTAACCTCTCCATGCCTCCAAGTCCTCATCATTAAAATGGGAATAAAAATGATACCTGTATTAGAAGGTGGTTATGAAGATTAAATGAGTTACTATTTCTCCAGCACTGAGAACACTGCCTTCGGGACCTAGTATGCTATATAAGTATAGATTAAATTGTCAGCTATTTATTTATTGAAAATCTTTATTCCACTAGACCAGAACTGTTCTATTAGGTACATGCTATAGAAGAATAACCAGAGCATTATCTTTGAAAATGTGGGAAGTTTGTTCTAATTAAATCCACATTTCATTGTTCTGGTTTCTTGTAGCTGCAGATTTATCGTTGACTTTTTAAAAGCCAGAGTTTTGAATCTATGGCAACATGTTCTGCCTCGTTACTATACATAAAGACCCCAATTATACTACTTGGTTACTGCCTTCAAAGGTATTTTTGGTAACAGTTGAACAAAAAGAGTTCCAACAAAAAAACTATTGTTTTCTCTGGGATCCAAGAAAGTTTAATTAAAATGCCAACATGATCAAGCAGGCTAAGAATGTTTTCTCATTATTCCAATTAAGAGTCAGTAAGATTTGATTAATATTATTCTGACTGCTTTGGGCTCTGGCAGATCTGTATATTCTCATTTAGTTATTCATCTCCAGTATATCCTATTAATTATCTCCCTTTCTCTCTGCCTTTCTCTTCTTCAATATAATCCTTTTTTTCCAAAAGGCCTCTGGAGCTTTTCCCTTAAAATAGCAAAAATTATTTCAAGTGCTATAGTCAATTTTAGTCAAAACTTTAAATACCATTTTGAGTTAATTCATATCTCAGATTCTTCATACAAAAGGAACATGTGAATTTTTAAAATGGAGCTTTTCCAGGCTTGATATAATTTACTATGTAATTCAGTGTCTACCAGAGAATTAAAATGATTATTTATGTTCCCTAGACTCAGGGAATTAGGGAAACATGGAACTGTGCTGATTTTTTAAAACATACATTTGGAATTGTTTAGTAATGCTTCATTTGTATGCAGAAACCCTAACACATATTAAAATAGGTATGCAATTCTGTGTTGATTTCAAGGAAATGAAGGGAAGCCAGTTTATCATCAAAGCTTGTATATTCAATACCCACCCCAAAATTACATAAATGCAGTGCCACGTTTGAAATATTAAATAGACAGAAGTCTAAAATCCAAAGTTATGACTCCCAAAGAAATGATAACTTATTCTTTTATATATTTGGAATATTAAATTCCTGGCTTAATACATAATTCTGAGTAGATGTGTGAAATGGTTTTCTTTGGGGAAAATGCATAGTTAGTGCTCCTTTTCAGTCTGGTAATTGTGCTGGTATTTTAAAATATGCTATTATACCCACAGGTTTTGGAAATGGTCATATGTTTTACAAAAATATGAATAAATGTGAGATAGAATTATGCCACAATTTTTGTGAAAACCATAATTCTGTATTGAATGCCTTTTGTGTTTTTAAACCCCACCTGCATAAACATGAAAATAAAACATGAGTTTTATAAAGAAGGGCATCTATAATTACATTCTAGATTTTAGTTTCATGCTTCTGTAAGCACACACACACATTTTTGGTGTCTTTTATATAAAAAAAACTTGAAAAATTACAGTGATATTAATACATAGTACATTAAACACAATTACATAAAGAGTGAGTTCTTGCTTGGTATCCATGAATTAATTGCTCCTTTTATGAGGTTTTTTTGTATATTTTCTTAAGCATTTGAAAGACAAAACAAAATATACCTGCTCTTTCTCCTGTGCCCACTCCCATTCCAGCTGGAAGCTATTGCACCCGATTTGTTTCTTCCCCCAAGTATCAATTTATGCCTCTGGAAGGTAGTATTCTTGGTAGTGCTTTTACATACAAAATGCTTTTCAACTTCATTTACCCAGGCTACACCAGGTAAAAGACAGAAAGAACTATCATGATTATAAATTATTACAATTTTACGCGATGAAAACCTTAACTTATCGAGATCTTTGCTGATGATGCAAAGAAAGGAATTCTAAGTGATAAAGTATATCTTCTCTAAGACATGAAAAATTAAAGCTCTTGAATGGCATTAGTGTCAAGAAAATTCTTTCATTTAGAGAATCACATGTGGCACCCTGATTCACTCTTGGGTGGCAAGAGGAAAAATAAGATGCAATATAATCATAATGCTGTGATCTTTTTATTGCAAAATGGATGAGAACCGGTCACCAGCTGTGTTATATTCTAATTCCCTTCACTGTACTATGTATCTTTTACCTCATGTTTCAAGCTTAAAGTAAAATGAGGAAAATAGACTCCTTTATGGGTGGTGACATACCTCAATGAAATAATTTACATAAAATATTTAGTTAATGCCTGATGTATAGTGGGTACTCAACAAATGATAGTCCCTATGTCAAAACCAGATTTCAAAAAAATTGCTTGTTCTACCATCTCTGAGTATAGATGCTTTTCTTTTTCAAATTCATAACTTAGCAATTCAAAAGTGAAGAGACAACCCATAGGATAGGAGAAAATGTGTGCAAATCACACATCTAACAAGGGCTAATCCAAAATGTATAAAGAACTCATATATAACAACTCAAGAGCAAAAAAAAAAAAACATAAATATGGCCCACAGGTAGTGCATGTAAAATAAGTGCTCAGCGTCACTAATTACTAGAGAAATGCACATTAAAACCACAATGAGGTATCACCTTAGACCTGTTAGAATGGTTTTTATAAAAAAGATGAACGATAAGCATTGTAAGGATAGGGAGAAAAGAGAACTCTTGTATACTGCTGGTGGGCACGTAAACTCATACAGCCATTATAGAGACAAGTATGGAGATGCCTCAAAAAGCTACAAGTAGAAATACTATATGATCCAGCAATGCCACCTCCAAGTATATATCCAAAGGAATTGAAGCGAGTGTATTGAAGGGTTATCTGCACTCCATGTTCATCCCATTATTCACAATAGTCACAATATGGAATCAACCTGTGTCCATCAACAGGTAAATGAATTCTAAACTATGATGTCTATACACAATGGACAAATACACAAAGAAGGAAGTCCTGTCATTTGCAGTGACATGGATTAACCTAGAGTACATTATGTTAAGTGAAATGAGCTGGTTACAGAAGGATAAATGCCATATGATCTCACTTATATATGGAATATAAAAAAGAAGTAGAACAGGATATTGGTTACCTGAAGCTGAAGTTGGGGGGATGGGGAGTCGTTGGCCAAAGGGCACAAAGATGGACAGGAAGAATAATCTAGCGAAGTTTAGATGAACAAGAAGAATAATGTGGAAATATTTGAGATCTATCACACAGCAACATGACTATAATAAAAAATGTATATTGCAAAATAACTAAGAACATTTCAAATATCTCACCACAAAAAAATAATATGATAGATATGTTTATTGTATACATATGTCAAAACATTACATCGTATCCCACAAATATTTATAATTCTGATTTGCCCATCAAAAATTCTCTTAATTTAAGCCGGGCGTGGTGGCGCACGCTTGTAATCCCAGTACTTTGGGAGGTGGAGACCGGAGGATCTGGGTTCGCGGCCAGCCTCAGCTCTCGCTCTCTCTCTCTCTCTCTCTCTCTGTCTCTCTGTCTCCTTAGTGAGGCCCTCCGCAACTTCGTGAGACCCGGTTTCAAAATAAAGCATAAAAAATAGGGCCGGGGGTGTAGCACGGAGGCAGAACGCCCCTGCGTTCAATCCCCGGTACCGCAAAAAAAAAAAAAATTTCTCTTAATTTAAAAACTTGTATCTTACTCCCATGTCTATAATATACAAAAGTATCTTAATAAAATATTTATTGTCATTTCTCCTTGATTCCTTTAAATTTAACTATTGATTTGCTTTTAAATTTGTTATAAAAATTTTCATTCCAATGTTTTCAGATTTTCACACACTGAATGTATTTTGAGATCAAGTCTTTCTACTTTAAATGTCTTCATCACTTGCAAATTGTTTCTGTTTAAAGAATATCCTTGTGTTTTATTTCACCAGAAGCTGCTATATCTACAAACAAAAATAGTATTAAACCACCATTTTTCCTTAACCCTGAATAAGTAAGAATATAAGAAGGTTACATAATTTAAATTTCTATATATATTTTTTCTGCAATTTTGCCTCTAAGAAATACAAAAAACTCCCACTACCAGATCCTCCTCAACATTCAATGGTTAAGTTAAAACTCAGATTTAACAATTTTGGAAAGAAAATTAAAATTATGTTTAAGTGTCAAAGTTACTTAGAATTTAAAAAGTAAGAATAGAATGGAAATTCAAAAGTAACAATTAATTGAACTTTAATGCCTCTCATCTTTGTCCCTTTGTGATAGTGCTTAATTTCAACTATGTAAATTGAATTCAGAATGCATGAGCTCCTTTATCTAATCACAGGCTGCCAAGAATCTGTTTAGACATTCACCTGGGTTAATACGCATATTATTGTTCTTTAGTTTGGAAAATGAAGCCTTGGACAGAATCCATTATGTGCGTGTTGGTTTGTCTGAGCAATTGTTTCCCAAATGCATATTAATTTTATTTATTTATTTTTATTTTTCAGCTCTGCTCCATCTGGGTCCTTGTGCCCCAAGCCACAGTCAGTTCTTGCAGAAAGACAGCTGTGACAAGTTGTGGGAGAAAGAAATGGGTTTCCTGTACCTCAGATTGTGTAACCCCAGGAGACGATGGCCATCCTGAGAACAGACCTGTTCCCTTCAGTGGGGAGCACCAGGCAGCAGTCACTGAAGGTCTTCCAGAAGTCTCCTCATTGTCCACAGTGGATTCCAGCAATCACTGGTCCTCCCTAAGGTCCCCAGAAATAAGAGGGACCTGTGGTTAAAAATTTACCATCACCCCACTGGCGAGTCAAGTTGTACATTATCAATCACGTTAAGGTGCTGAGAAGACATGAACAAGTCTATGTAATTTGTTTAATCCTGCACTTCTCAAAAGCATTTGAGTATAGAACCCTATGAATTAAACAGTCATAAAGACTTTTTCCTTTTATATGTTTGTTGCAATGAGCAACAATTTCTAGAAAAGAAAGCAACAAACGGATGAGGAAAGAAACAGTCAAAGTTGTAGCGCTGATGGGCTGCCGGTGGCAGTCGGCAAGATGGGAATTTTCCTCACCACATTTTTCCCATACATGAAGCACAACCAAGATCACATTCTCTGACCTATTTATTGTACAGAGCAGCATTTCTCCAAATATGTTCCATAGACCATTAGTTCCTAGAGATGTTTGTGAATATTCCACAAAAAAATTTAAAAAAAGAGTTTCAGGGTCAAAAAATGAGGGATCTAGCAAGTTGTGTCTGGACTTCTCAGAACCTTTATCATTCTAACGCAAGTGAAGCTGTGCCTACAGATATAAATTTATTGTTTCTCCAAATTTATTTGACCATAGATCACCTTTTCTGTCAATATCTTGAGATTTTTTTTAAACCAGATACACTTTGGAAAACACCACTTAAAATGTTAGCTCAAGCATTTTAAAACACAGATGGCATGGGTTAAAATAGTTATCGATAGTTGACCTAAGACCCTGGTGCCCTCTGAGATCTTTCCAACAGAAAAATACAGAGAAATTTGCCTAATAATTGTTGGTCAGCTAGGAAATCAAGGGACTTTGTTTTTTGTTTGTGTTACTGGGGATGGGATCCAGGGGCATTCTACCTCTGAGCTATACCCGCAACCCTTTTTATTTATTTTGAAATAAGGTCTCACTAAGTTGAGGAGGGCCTCGCAAAATTGCTGAGGCTGACTGCAAATCTGTGATCCTCCTGTCTTAGCCTCCCAAGTACTGGGAGTATAGGTATGTGCCACCACGCCTGGCTCAGGACTTTGATTTTAAATGTTAAGGAAAGATGATTAGATAGATAGATGATATATAGATAGATGATAGATAGATAGATAGATAGGTGATAGATAATAGGTACAATAGAATTAATAGAATAGATTGATGACAGAATAGATAGATGATAGAGAAGTAGATATAGATATATTAATATATACATATATCATCATAATGATGACAATTAATTATATATATGTATTTTTTTTGCGGTACTGGGGATGGAACCCAGGGGCATTCTACCTCTGAGCTACATCCCCAGCCCTATTTTTTATTTTTTATTTTTGAAACAGTGTCTCACTAAGCTGTGGAGGGCCTCACTAAGTAGCTGAGGCTGGCCGCGAACCCGGATCCTCCAGTCTCAGCCTCCCAATTACTGGGATTACAAGCGTGCACCACCACGCCCGGCTGAATTATATATATATTATATAAACCAAAATATATTTCTAGGACTGAATAAAAGTATATATATGTGTGTGTATGTGTGTGTGTGTATGCATGTGTGTACTTGTGCTTGTGCTTATGTGTGTGTGTGTGTGTGTGTTTCCCTTCATTTGGTCAACCAATATTTATTTAGCATCAATTCTGTTCCAACAGCAGGCATAGTACTAAAGATACGAAAGCCCTCAGGCAATTCTGAACTCTGAGGCTTGAGTCTCATTGCAGAAGCTGCCACGAAAATAAACCCACCCCCACGACAACTCTAGGGTTGGAGCTTTGTCTGGAAAGCTAGGGAATCAGAGAAAGGGGACCCAGAGCTTGCAGAGATTTGGTTAAGACTTCAGAGAAGAGCAGGTTGCTAATCCGAGCCCCCCCCAACCTCTATTCCATGCACCTCCCATCATTGGCCCCACCTGAAGATCTTCAAGAGCATGGAATTGCATCATCTAAGTCTATCTTCTTTTTTTAGCTCTGATAAGATTTTAACAATAATAGCAATCTCTTTGAAATTTCAATTGACAGCCACATTTACCTAGTGGTAATAAAATACTGTCATTAAAATAATAAATGTAACCTCCTGTGCTTTCAATAGAACAAGAAATTATCACTAATGAAGATAAAAAGAATGTAGTATCAGCTTGCAGAATGAGGTGGGACTATCATTCGGATTGTCCCTGTTGAAGAAATACTGAAAATCCTCTTTTTGCTGACTGCAATCTACTGCCGAACGGAGCCTTTGAACCACTGAATCATTAATTTTAAAAAATCACATTTTGCCAGCCAATTACTCAGCATCCCGTGACATGATCAATGATGTTAAAAGTTTTCAGCTCATTGTATTAATCAATTAAGCACAGAATATAAACAAAAAACAACTGTCAGCTGATCTGGATCCATTGCTGATGAACTGCTGTTTAAAACAATTAATAATGAAGTAATGCTTGAAAACTAAGGGCAAAGGCCTAATTGATTTTTCAAAAGTAAGAACACTCTAAATGCTCAATTAGTTAATAATTTGCCTACTAATTGATTTCTTCAAGGTGTCTGACTGGCAAAATTGAGAAAGGTTCTATAATCACTATCCTCCTGCAAAAAGCTTGTCTCTAGGCATCTAGGAAGGTTAGAAGATCAATTTAGACTCCCATTAATGGTGTAGGAAACTTTCTCCAAGGATGAAAAAGCAACTATCAAAAACAAAGAAATCATCAGCTAATAAAACTCTGGGGAGTGCTTTATGAAATGAACTAATGTCATGAGACATGCTAATAAATTAAATAGGAAAAAAATAAATGAAATGTTGCAAATATCTATTAGAAATAACAGGCCCTTACCAAATGCAAAAGGAAGAGTTTGAGACTGAGAGACTTGTGATTAAAATGCTTTTAATTGCAGGTAATGATCTAAATAAAGAGAAATGAACAGATGAGGATGCTCAGAATCCTTCTAATGATGTTTTATTCCCTAATTCTTTATTGTCACTGTACAGGGCAGGTTCCATGACTTCCTGGCAAGTGAATCTGATGAATGGTACGTAGGTGATGCAATAGGGATTATAGGTGCTAAGAAAATAATCCGGAAGCATCCTGAGGGTGCGTTACCATGACAACAGTGTACATATTAGTAAGTACTTACTCAATACTTAGTATGTGACAGCCACTTTGCTGAGCATCGAATGTGGATTAACTCATTTAATCCTCATAAGTTCCTGTGGGAGGTTGTCTTTCCAGCTGGTAAACAGTATTTTCAGAATTTCGTTCAGAAATGAATGAAAGAGTCAAAATGGCTCTGGGGCTCACATCCCCAGCTTCCACAGTCTCCATCATCAAGTCACGCACGGGTGTTGCACTTTACACAGGTTTCCTTGTTGAATCTCAAAATAACCCTATGTGTTAGATGCTATTTACTGATAAAGAAGTTCTAAGCCAGTAACTTGCTCCAGGTGCACTGGGCCAGTCTGTGTAGTACCTCAGAAACTTACAAGCCTGATATCAGAACAAAAAGGTCTTTGGTCACAGGTATGAACGGATGGGCTGAGGTCCTACCACGGAGCAGCTGGTCTCCTGGGATTTGTAATTGCTCTCCACTGTTCCTCCTCCTCTTGCCCTTACTCCTCCCTCAATTTTAATACAACCACATGACCTGATTTTGTCAAGGCTGCTGTGAAAAGATTTTTCACAATCACAAATCACATAGAAAAATTATAAAGTGGGAAGATATTTCCACTAGGTACACTAGTAGGAGTATGTATGTGTTTGTTTTTATAGTGCTGGGATTGAACCCAGGGGCATTCTACCTCCGAGCTACACCCCTAGCCCTATTTTTTACTTGGAAACAGAGTGTCACTAAATTGCTGGTAGCCTGGCTTAGTTACTGGGGCTGGCTTCAAACCTCTGATCCCTCCCAACTACTGAGATCACAGGCGTGCGCCACCACGCCTGGCTAACATGGATGTTTATATGTGAAAATATTCTGAGATAATTACCGTAGGCTGCCTTATATGATAACCAAAATAAAAAGAGTTTAAAAATAGCAAGCATGCACAAGCAACTGAGCTAATGACCAGATAATTTCCTCCATAAGGACCACCTGCAAGGCAAAGTACCCAGGGGGTCACAGAGCTGAAGAGAGGAGGCGGGCGGGGTGGGGACTGGCTCTGAGTGGAGGGGCAAGAGTTGGGTCCAGGAGTCCAGGCTCTGGTCTCCAACACAGTGCACAGCAGGATTGTTTGTTTGTTTGATTCTGTCCACACCAAATGATGCAAGGCCTTACAGAAAAGCTGCCGTCTTCTTCCCTCCCCACTCCTATCTCTTCATCTCCTGGGTGAATGGAGATGCAAATAGGGTGAAGCAATAAACACACTTTATGGAATCAGGAGCATCTGTGTTTCTTCTTTGGTTTATTTCTCAATAACCTTGAAGTGAAACTGGCCACTATTAATAAAAGATAAGGTGTTTAATTAGCATTTTGAGATTCCAACCTGAGATTTTCTTTTCCCCTATTTTGAAATTGGAAATCACCTCTCTTACTGCTTCGTGTGACTATGAGGATCAACCAGACGTCTACCTCACCCAGTGTGCCAGGATAAGCAGGTGCCTTGTGTGTTGAAAGGGCTCCCTGCCCCCTGCCCCCTGCCCCATCGGCTCCCCCACCGTGTACTTCCTGATTACATTGAAGAGATGGGGTGTCCCCAAGTGTTGAAGCCCATCACCCCTCTCCAGCCTCCAGAGCCAGGTAGGCAAGTTCAGTCCTCCAAGCTGCACGTATTCTCACCATCCCTGCCCTCTCCCTCTGGAGTTCTCAGTCGGTCCTCCTGAGGCAGGATAGAAGAAATAAATGAAATAGGCACAATGGAGAAATTAAGGAAGGAGAGGGGTATAAAATTTTAATCCAGAAGCTCTGCACACTTTTCCAGACCTGTCAACCCCCCCCCCAGCCAGTCCTCTCCCATCCCTGTCACTCCTAATTTTTTAGGAACCCCAATGAATGGTTTAAGCAAGAGAGATATGATACTTGAGGTACCTGTCAATAGGGACATCCCAGCATTATCTATTGATCAGATAATGGAGCCAATGTCAAGGGTCCAGAAGATGACCAGGCCACCATAAACCATCTTGTGATCCCTGATCACTGGACCGATGTCACCCTCACATATCTTTTCATACCCAACGTTCACCAGGTTTCTCTTTTTAAAAAAAAAGCCAGGAACCTCCAAAGGATGTCTGTCTGTCTGTCTGTCTGTCTGTCTGTCTCTATCTCTCTCTGTCTCCCTCTCTCCCCGCCTCTCTCCCTCCGCCTCCCTCTATTCTTTCCTCTTCTGTCTCTCAATCTCAATCTCTCTCTCTCTCTCTCTCTCGCTCGCTCTCTTGCTCTCTCTCTCGCTCGCTCACTCTCTTGCTCTCTCTCTCTCGCTCGCTCTCGCTCACTCGCTCTCTTGCTCTCTCTCTCGCTCGCTCGCTCTCGCTCACTTGCTCTCTTGCTCTCTCTCTCTCTCTCGCTCGCTCTCGCTCTCTCGCTCTCTCGCTCTCAATGGCCTGCACTCTTCCTTGAAAACATATTCCTTGCTCTGCCCCAAACACATCTCTCACTCTGGAGGTAGCTGGCATTCTCCCCTGAATATATATTCCTTGCTTTCCTAAGTGAGTCTCTATGCCTCTATTGACACGTGCTAAAACTCTTTTCTGTCATGTATGTCAAGGACCCCACTTATCCTGAGTTGAGCTCCCCCTCCCTCTCTGGGTACTCCCCAGGACCCTCTTCTGGAGATATCTCTTCTCCCATGACAATCTGGCCTGAGCAAAACCCTAGAATCCGTGTTCCCTTTTCCCTTTGAACTTGCCTCTGTGTGTTCAGCCATATGCATCTCCTCTGGGCAGGGATTACACCCTATATAGAGAACAAAGCATTCTCCTAGCTTTGGAGTTCAAATTCCTTCCTGAGCCTCATAGCTGAAGCAGTAGACTTGAAATTAAGTTCTTTTAATTTATAACTATCAGCATATTTGTTTCTTCTGTCTCCACACACACGCTCGCACACCTCTAGTCTTCTGTATGTAAAGCCGGCTCCAAAGGAATTGGGTCACACACTGCATGTCCAACCACCAGGTTGGAGACTAGATAGTAGTAGTGAGAGTAGTAGAGAATACAGTCTAGAAAACTAGACTGAGGTTTTTTCTGAGGGAAGAAAATAGTGTCAACTGCTGAGATGAGTTTGTAAGAAGGAGGGGCAAGTAGTGATAGGGACACAAGAGGAAAGCAAGAGAGAAACCACAGGTGGGTGCTGGGGAGTCCAGGGGCAGAGGGACCCCAGTCCATGAAACCCAGTGGGGGGCCAGTCTCACAAAGACATCAGGAGGACAACCAGCCACAGTGCAATGCCAACGCCCAGCAGAAGCGTCAGGAACGTCGGCAGGTGTGTCCAGGCAGAGGACCAGAGTCACTCGGGGCTTTCTTCAGCTCCATGGAGCATGACACCACCACCCAGAAGGGTCTTGTCTTCTCAAGAGGATCAGCGAAGTGTATGAGAGGAGACAGCACCAGAAGGGACCTTTCTCCAGGACACGGAGGATCCCTCCTGAGTGAGTGCATTTAGCCGTCACTAGCAATGATGGAAAACGACATAAAGCCTTTTTCATGGAAGAGGGTGGGTCAGAATTGCGTTCACACTGTTATTTTTTCCTTTAAAAATGTAAATCTTTTTTTTTTTTTTGCGGTACTGGGGATGGAACCCAGGGGCATTTTACCTCCAAGCTACACTCCCAGCCCTATTTTTTATTCTTTATTTTGAAACAGGGTCTCACAAAGTTGCGGAGGGCCTCACTAAGTAGCTGAGGCCGGCCGCGAACCTGCGATCCTCCTGTCTCAGCCTCCCAAGTACTGGGATTACAAGTGTGAGCCACCACGCCCGGGTGTAAATGTAAACTTTTTTATACTCAAGTGTACAGTGTATATACAATTATGACCCCCTCCCCATGGGGGTTTAATCTGAGAAATGTCTAGGCCCCTCCAGGTTCACTAAAATGAAAGTTTTGTTGCAATGAATTGAAAAATGCAAATTTTTTTAAATATTTTTTTAAATTTTGAAACAGGGTCTCACTAAGTTGCAGAGGTTGCCCAAGAACCTGCGATCCTCCTGTCTCAACCTCCCAAATACTGGGATTACAAGCCTGCACCACCATTCTGGCTTCCTTAGGCCTATTTTTTTAGAGCACTTATCCCATGCATGAAGGCTCTGCTACCACAACCTACTCACCTTTTAAAGCCATCAACTTGGTGGTCAGGATTTCAACAAATGAAATTTGAGAAAACACAAATCTACAGACCATGGCATTAGCTAAGAGCGATGCCAGCTTGTATACTTTTAATATGCCACAGTTCAAAACACTTTGTGGAGTACACCCATGTTCATAGAAGCACTATTGGTAAGAGCCAAAAGATGAAAGCCACCCAGGCATTCATCAATGGATAAAGGAATAATTAAAATGGGGTGTATACATGCAAGGAAATATTATTCAGCCATAAAGAAGAAAGATTTCAGTACACACTACAACGTGAACGAACTTTGAGGATATTATGATCAATAAAATAAGCTAATCACAAAAGGAGAAAACACTGAATGATTCACTTATATAAGATGTGTAGAGTAGGGCCGGGCGTGGTGGTGCACGCTTGTAATCCCAGTACTTTGGGAGGCAGAGACCAGAGGATCACAGGTTCGCGGCCAGCCTCAGCTCTCTCTCTCTCTCTCTGTCTCTACTTATTGAGGCCCTCCACAACTTTGTGAGACCCGGTTTCAAAATAAAGTATAAAAAATAGGGCCGGGGGTGTAGCGCGGAGGTAGAACGCCCCTGGGTTCAATCCCCGGTACAGCAAAAAAAAAAAAAAAAGATGTGTAGAGTAGTCAAAAAAAAAAAAAAAGTAGGATGCAGATTTTCCGGGGCTGGGGATTGAGGGGAATAGGGAGTTATTTAAAGTTTAATGGATATAGAATAGAGAGTTATTTAATATTTTAAGGGTATAGAGTTTCAGTTTTTCAAGATGAAAAGAGTTCTCTAGAAGGAAGTTAGTGACGGTAGCCCCAAAAAAGAAAGAGTTAAAGCCAAATTGGTATGTTGATTATTTCAAGCTGAAATCACTTGGGAAGTAACTTCAGAAGGGGTCATTGGGCCTGTCTCTCCCTACGTGCAGCAAACCATAAAGATTCCTGTGGGAAAGAAGTCCTGCACATACCGAGGCTGGAAAATAGCCTTGATCACTCGTAATTGGTGCTGTAATAACCCTGAATACGCAAACTGTTAGGTAACTCTTCTTTTCCACTGACTTTTACACCCCTCATAGATCTCTCAGTAAAATCCCTAGAATTTACTCCCTTAGTCCATGTTTTCATTGGTCCTGTCATTCCTCGCAAATTTATAGTTCTTTTTCTTTTCATTTTGTGTTGTGTTTTGTTTTGTGGTACTGGGGATTGAACCCAGGGCATTCTACCTTTTTATTTTTTTGCTTTTGTTTTTGAAATGGCATCTCTCCAGGTTGCTGAGAGTCTCAACACATTGCTGTGTTGGCCTTGAACCTGTGATTCTTCAGTCTCAACCTCCTGTGTACTGGGATTACAGGCATGTGCCACCATGCCCAGCTTATTGTTCTATTTCTAAGAAGTACATAAGCATCATGCTTTGGTCATTTCTTCAGACTTCACTCTCTTGTGAAAATGCCCATGTACATTTTAAATTAATGAAACTTCTTATCTCTTGTTGGTCGGCTCTTGTATTAACTGGGCTCCTAGATGCAACCAAAGAGTCCACATAAGAGCTAAGGGTGAGGGGTAGGGAGAATCTCTCCCTACGACAATGTGACTGTATTTAACATCACTGACCAGTTCACTTAAAAAGGGTTAAGTTAGTAAATTTTACATTATATGTATTTTATCACAATTTTAAGAATTGGGACAAAGAATATTTTGCAGAATGACAAGGAACTTCTGTTTGTCTCCTATCTGTGTAGCCACTGTACATTAAAATACATCACTTTCCTATGCATGGAAGTTAGGTGACTCCCCAGGAGTATGTAACTCCCAAATTCACACCCAATTCTCCTGAGTACAACTTCAGTACTTTCTCCACTGTACTCTAATAAATGTACACTTTAGTACATGTGAGCAAACAGCCCACATACAGTTCTCCAAATATAAGTAAAAAATATGATATTTTGGTGCTGATTAGGAAACAAAATAAAATGCACTTTGCTAAGCAGTTTAATATTACCTTTGATTTGTGAAATTTTTAAAAATATTTTTAAGTAAAAAATATTTTCAGAGTGTCTTTGATGCTCAGTAACTCTACTAAGTCTACTTACAGTCTTTGTTCTTTGAAATAATAAATCAGGTTTACTAAGTATTTAAATGCTAAGTGGTTCATTTCATGGACTCACTCCAAACCAACAGAAATTTATTTCTGCTGGCTCCTTAAAAAGTGTATCCTCATATGAGGAAGCCAGGAAGAAATTTTGACACAGGAGGGACTCCAGACAAAGGAGGAGAAACCTTAGTGGAGTGAAGGAGAGGACCTAACTGAGGAAGATGAGAGGGGGGAGGAAGACTTGAAGAGGGAAACGCCTCAGTGGACATGATGTGCATACACAAACTTATCAAAGCCAATCACTGTGCTGAGCATGGGAAGGTGAGAGGGAAAGGGAATGGGGTGGAAACTGGGGGAGGGCTCAACGAGTGTTGTGTGCATGTATGCCTCTACCACCCTGAACTTCACCAAGATGTATGATTACAATGCACCAATAAAACTAAATAAATAAATAAAAGTTTGAAAGTTCTTTAAGAAAAATAAAAAATGAAAGTTGGGAAAAAAGTGTATCCTGAATTTCGCGTGCTATCCATTGTTACCGAAGTCCAATAACATATTCACTCATTGTACACACATGCGAAACACAAAATAGATGGCTGTCATAAAAAATGGGAATTATTTTGATACTCGACAATATTTAGACACCATTGGAAAGAACTTATAAATTCTAGCCGACTTAAAAAAAGCTTACATTCAAAGTAACACAATAAGCAAATATACACTTATGGTTCTATATTTAATGGCTCATTTTCTTACATTGTATTCATCCGAGGTTTTATGTTGCTGTGCATTTAAAAGAAAATAGGGCTTTTTTTGTCTCTTGCAGTCATACTTGGAAGGGAAGCGGCATTCTGTGAGAGAATGCGTATTGGCGTGGAAACTGGGCACTTTAGTTCTTCTGCTGTATGCTTTAAACAAGTGATTTCTCCTCCCTTGAACTCATTTTTCTCCCCAGGAAGGTAAGAAAGTGACAGTAGTTGGATTTTAATGTCTTTTCATCTTTTTTATTCCAAGGCCCCATGCTTCTGAGACTCTGATGTTCACATCGGATGCACTGGCTCATGCCCACGGTAAACTTAGGTTTTTTTCCTTCAACCAATTTGGACTAAACCAGTTTGACTCGATTCATCATCCATGGGGGCCTTCATTAATAATGATAACAGGTAGGATGTATTGAGCACCCACTGTGTGTCAGACCCTGTTTGTGGTATACTGGTTATTAAAAGAACTCTAAGCTGAGCCTGGTGGTACACACCTATAATCCCAGTACTTGGAAGGCTGAGACAGGAGGATCACAGGTTCAAGGCCAGCCTCAGCAACTTAGCGAGACTCTCAGTAACCTAGTGAGACCCTGTTTCAAAACAAAAGTAAAGAATGGGGGTGGGAATTGGGGGAGGGCTAATTGACCGATGTGTGCATGTATACTTATACCACCCTGAAATCCATCAAGAAGTATGATTACAATGCACCAAAAAAAAAAAGTATAAAAGGGTTGGGGGTGCAGCTCAAAAGTAGAATGCCTCTGTATGGTACCTCCAGTACCATACACACAAAAAACAACTCTAATTCTCCAAGCTCCGACCTTATATCCATGCCTTTTTTAGCTCCTTCTATTATGGGTGGAGTTCATCTCCCCACCCTTTGAATCTGGACTGGTTTCTGGACACGCTCTGGCCAACTGACTGCACTGGACACAATGACACACTCATGACACCAGCTCTGAGCCGGGGCCTCTGGACCTTGCTCATAGAACTCTGTCACCACCCTGTGAACAAGCCCAGGTCACGTGACAGAAGATGAAGTGTTTTAGTCAGGGCTCCAGACAAGTGAAAGCCCTTCCAAGAACAGCACAGCTTCCTAGTTGACCAGCAGCTGGCCAGAGACGCATGAGTAGATCCCGGGATGCCCAGCTCAGTTCAGTAGATCCACCAGACTAGAATAATAAATGGTATTGCTTTAAGCCCCCGAGTTCTGGAGCGGCCCGTTAGGCAACACCCTTGTATCCATAGATCACTGTTACCGTCCTCTAAGCACATTGTGTAGTTTTCTCATTTACTCCTTACCGCAGCCGTATATGAGAGGCATTATTATTACCCCACTTTAGACACAGGGAAACTGAGTAGCGGAGAAATTAATTTGCCCAAGATTATAAAACTATGGTATCTTTCAAATGATAAAACACCACTGATTTTAATATGTGCCATTATTCTTTATACCACTAAAAAGGAAAAATAATGGGACCTTAAAAAAAGATGCATTGTCATTTCAGAGATGTTACAACATGAAAAAGAAGCGCATCTTAGAGTTGATGAGATGTGGGAGTAAGTGGTGGGTCAGGACTGTTGGGATGAGCAGTTTCACTTATTTGAAATAATTTGTGGTACTTAATATTGAACTGGTAGTTTGGGAAATGTATGCTCTTTTTACAGTTTTCTAGAATGGCAGGTGACTTGTTTACTCCTCTTAAGCTAGGGAGTAATCAGGATACAAGAAGGACTTCAGATAATGGAGGAGAAACTTCAGTGGAGCCAGGGAGGTGGCCTAGGGGAAGAGCAGGAGGGGGGAGGGAGGATCAATGAAGGAATCACTTCCACTGACATTATGTATGTATGTGAGAATACCTATGCCAATCTCAATATCCTGTATGGGAAAGTGGGGAGTGGGGAGGGAGCCGGGGGAAAGCTCACCAAGTGCTGTGTGCATGTATGCCAGTATCACTATAAATAAATTATGATGTGAGACTATAATGCACCAATAAAAGTATAAAAATAATATTTTGTTAACCAAGCGTGGTGGTGCACACCTGTAATCCAATACTTGGGAGGCTGAGACAGGAGGATCGCAGCTTCAAGGCCAGCCTTAGCAATTTAGTGAGACCCTCAGCAACTTAGCAAGACCCTGTTTCAAAAAAATAATTAAAAAGGAATGGGGGCATAGTTCAAAGGTAGAATGCCTCTGGGGTCAATCCCCAGTACCAAAACAAAAAAATTGTTATTACCCTTAAAGTTTTCTCGTCCCAGTTCTGTAAACTGTGCTTGTCGCTCATGCTCTAACTGGAACTTCTATTCTTTGTGGTATACTTCATCGCCTGCATTATTTCGTTAATGTTTTCTCTTCCTAAATCCCTCTCTGGTCATTCAGTCTTCTAAAAGCTCCTTCAATTTATCCATGTCTCTTAAAAGAAATTAGATGCTCACTTACTAAATATAGTATTAATGAGACCTAATCACTAGTGCTGAATTAGATTAATTACCTTGCTTGTTTTGAATGTGACACTCATCAATCAATTAATATTCCACATATGTATGATCCCCCATTGTATTCCCTAAAACAGATTAATCTGACCATAGCTTTTGGAGGGGCATAGACAAGGATGAAATATTACTTCCTGCAGGGCATAGTGGCACGCGCCTGTAATCCCATTACTTGGGAAGCTGAGACAGGAGGATCGCAGGTTTGGGGCCAGCCTCAGCAACTTAATAAGACCCTCATCAACTTAGTGAGACCCTGTTTCAAAATTTAAAAAATAGCCAGTTGTGGTGGCACACACCTGTAATCCCAATACTTGGGAGGCTGAGATAGATGGATCACAGGTTCGAAGCCACCCTTGGTAATTTAGCGAGGCTCTCAGCAACTTTATGAGACCCTGTTTCCAAAGAAAAAATAAAATAGGGCTGGGGGTGTAGCTCAAAGGTACAATGACCCTGGTTTCCATCCCAGCACTACAAAAAAAATTTTTTTAATAAAAAAGTATATACATCTTTTTTCTGCCACTTACTCGGTATATAACTTGGACAAATTATTTGACATCATTAGAACCCAGTGTCCTCATATAAAAATGAATGTGAACTGTTTCAGCCTTCTTCATTCAGCAGGAGAATTAGTGGGAGGAGGGAGTGTGTGTGTGTGTGTGTGTGTGTGTGTGTGTGTGTGTGTGAAATTTATTGCAGGGATTTGGTCTTATGCAGTCATGAGAGCTGATGAGACCATCAAAGCGAGGCTGTTGTCTTGCCATAGCCTGAAGTCAGCAGGACCAGTAACCTGGACTTGAAGGAGACACTGGAATCTTGAGGTTGAGAAGGATCCATAAGAACGTTGTGGAAGCCACACTGGTCTCTCACTGTCCCCAAGCCTCCGGCATTAAGGCTAGGGGTAAGGTGCTCCCGTGATCACGGAGCTACGCACACACCTGGGCCAGACATTGGAGACCTGAGGGGATCTGAGGCTGAAGGACGTGGGGGTCTGAGGCCAAAGGACGTGGGGGCAGCAGGAGGTGCTGCAGATCTGGCATCTCCCACAACAAAGGTGAGTCAGCCTATCCACCGCAATGCCCTGCGCTCAGTGTGGCCATATTTAGCAAATACAGAGACCCCAGCTCAATTTCTATTTGATAAATTTATCTAGTGCTTAAGGGGTTGGGAAAATTCAGCCTACTCTGCATTTTGCAGGATTTTAAAACAACCTTTCCTCTGTGAAATGGTGGTGATAACTATTCTGTTTAAAATGTCATTTTGGCCAGGCATGGTGGTGTACACTTGTAATCCCAGTACTTGGGAGGCTGAGACAGGAGCATCTCGGTTTGCGGCCGGCGTCGGCTACTTAGTGAGCCCCTCCACAACTTAGTGAGACCCTGTTTCAAAATAAAGAATAAAAAATAGGACTGAGGGTGTAGCCCGGAGGTAGAATGCCCCTGGGTTCAATCCCCGGTACCACAAAAAAAAAAAAAAGTCGTTTTGTTGCTCATGGTGGCGCATGCATATAATCCCAGCACTTGGGAGGCTGAAGACAGGAAGATCACAGGTTCAAGGCTAGTCTCAGCAACTTAGCGAGACCCTGTTTCTTTTTTTCTTTTCTTTTCTTTTTTTTTTTTTTTTTTTGTAGTACTGGAGGTAGAACCCAGGGGCATTCTACCTCTGAGCTATACTCCCAGCCACTATTTTATTTTTCCTTGGAAACAGGGTCTCACTAAATTGCAGAGGGCCTCATTAAGTAGCTGAGGCTGGCCGCAAACCTGTGATCTTTCTGTCTCAGCCTCCCAGGTACTGGTATCACAAGCGTGTGCCACAAAGCCCGGCTGAGATCCTGTTTCAAAACAAAAAATAAAACAAGACTGGGGGTATAGCTCAGAGGTAGAACACCCCTTGGTTCAATCCCCAGTATCAACATAAATAAATAAATAAATAAATAATAAAATGTCATTGCAGTAGGCTCCCAATTTCTGAGCAACACAATAATAATACTTCCCAGAAATTCAAATACATGCAATACACAACTAGAAAACATATTTTGGAAGAATTATATACGAAATTGCTGACAGTGATTATGTGGAAATATAGGGCCTATTGACTCTTGATTTTTATATATTGCTGTATTTTGTTTGTTTGTTTTAAATATACTGTTATTCATGCATTGTAATCCCACATCATAATGAAGTTCAGAGTGATAGGGACATACATGCACACAGCACTTGGTGAGCTTCTACCCCTCACCCCCATTCTCAACCCACTCCCTCCCCTTTCCCATACATGATATTGAGATTGACATTGATAATTTCATATATGTACCAAGCATCATTTGAAGTGTTTCCTTTATCAAATCTCTCCCCACCACCTCCCTCCTCCACTGGGGTTTTTCCTCCTTTATTTGGAGTCCCTTTTGTATCCTAATTTCTCCCTCGCTTCCACATATGAGAGAAAACATATGACTCTTCACTTTCTGTGACTGGCATAATCTCACTTAGCATAATGTTTTCTAGATCCATTCATTTCCCTGCAAATGACATCATTGCGTTCTTCTTTATTTCTGAGTAGAATTCCATCGTGTGTAAATCCCATAATTTTGTAATCTATTCATCTGTTGATGGACATCTAGACTGGTTCCATGATTTGGCTATTGTGAATTGTGCTGCTATAAACATGGATATGCATGTATTACTATAGTATTCTGATTTCAATTCCTTTGGAAAGATACCCAGGAGTGGTATAGCTGTATCATATGGTGGTCCCATTCTAAGTTTTCTGAGGAACCTCCACACTGATCTCTATAGCAGCTGTACTAATTTGCAATCCCACCAACAATGTCTAAGAGTTCCTACTTTCCCACATCCAAACCAGCATTTATTGTTGTTTGTATTCCTGATGATTGCCATTCTGATTGGGTTTAGATAATGTAATTTTGATTTGTATCCCACTGATTGCTAATGATGTTGAACATTTTTTCATATATTTATTGGCCATTTATATTTCTTCTTTTGTGAAGTGTCTATTTAGTTCAATTGCCCATTTCTTGATTTGGTTATTTGGTGTTTTTTTAGTGTCAAACTTTTTAAGTTCTTTGTATATTCTAGATATTAGTACTCTATCAGAGGAGTAGCTGGCAAAGATCTTCTCCCATTCTGTAGGCTTTCTCTTTAGACCCTTAATGGTTTCCTTTGCTGAACAGAAACTTTTTAATTTAATGCCATCCCATTTATTAATTCTCATTTTAATTTCCTGAGCTTTGGGGATTTTATTGAAGAAATTTCTACCAGTACCAAAATGTTGGAGTGTTGGCCCTATGCCCTCCTCTAGTAATTGCAAAGTCTCTGGTCTAATTTCCAGGTCTTTGATCCATCTTGAGTTGACTCTTGTGCAGGGTAAGAAGTTGGGGTTTAATTCTACTTTTATACAAATGGATAACCAGTTTTTCCAACACCATTTGTTGAAAAGGCTGTCTTTTCTGAGCATGCAGTATTTTTATAACTATGACTGTTTTTAATAACAACTATGTATTACCATTGTAGTTGGAAAGAATAAAGACTTCTAAAAGTCTTTTGGGAAAAGAAGATTTAGAACTGCCTGAGTAACTCAACAACATGAGAAATTTAACGCACCTCTCTCTACAACTGATTACTACAGTAGGCAAAAGAAATCTGTATGAATAATAGGGCTTTTAAACAACACAATTAGCAAACTTGACCTAAAGTACACATGTCAAACACCTGCACTTAAAATGGAGAAGACGTGAACTATCTATAAAAAAATCTACTGTGTTCTAGATCATAAAGCAAATATGCACACATTTTTTAATAATCAGTCTCATACAGACCGCATTCTTTGACCAGAATATAATAATGGTATAAATCAATAATAAAAATACTAAGTAGTCCATAGGAACAAAAATAAATCATAATTGAAATTAATAAGCACTTAGAACTGAATAAAACCTAAAATACTGTATACCGAAAGTCCTAGGATATAGCCAAAGTGGTACTTACAGGTTGAATTTATAACTTGAAATGCTTGGAGCTTAGTTTTTAAGTTCTGTGTTTTCTAAGAAGTTGCTTGGTCTTTCTTTAATGTCACAGCGTCCTTTCTCTACTTGGCCAGAACACTGAGGGTGGGAAAAAATACAAGGTTGATATTTGACATTTAGGATTTTACAAGCATGTGGAAAATATGCCTTGTGATATAAGAACCTTGATCTGAGTCTTCGATCCCCAGAAAGAGATCTATTCCTGAAGCAATTTTCTTTTAATACCAATAGCGTTTGAAAAGCCTTAGCCTATCCAAAGAGCAGGTATAAAACAACCAGGACATAGGGGTGACCCCCTTGATGGAAAATTCATATAGATATTTTGTGAATGAGGTTCCCCTACCCTCTTAATGGAGCCCTTTATTGTACCAGTTTCCCAACTTGTAGATATTATAGTTAGGAAGAATAGGGCCACACACACAATGAGATAGTATGTCCTGAGAAAGTCGAAGCAGTCAGCTCTTACTGTTGCTATTATTCTATTATCCCCAGGTACGCCAGTTAGTGGAATGCCTGGACTAAGTCAAGGAGCCGAGAGTGAGTCTGTGATGACTTTATCTGGGTTCAGCCAGAGCCTTTGAACAAGGAGACGAAATAACCTCCAGGGTTAGACAGGCTTGTAAAAATCAGAGCCCACATTTTTGGTCTGTTAGTTAAGTTAAGTGTTGGAGAACAAAATATGAGTGACAGCATGAAGGAATGATTCTCTGTGGCAGAAGATCACGTGGCAGCTGGTTCACCTCCAGCATTTCCCTTTCAGATGCTACAGTTCAAGCTAGGCCTCGTGGTGCACACCTGCAATCCTAGCTGATGGGGGAGGCTGGGGCAAGAGGATCAAAAGTTAGAGTCCAGCCTGGGCAACTTTGCAAGACTCTGTCTCAAAATTAAAAGGGAATAGGGCTGAGGATGTAGTACAGTAGTAGCATGCCCCCAGGTTCAATCCTCAGTATGGGACAGAAAGAAACAGAACTGAGTATTAAATAATTCTTACAAATTCAATAAACAATTCTTATAAAAACATAAATTTAATGTTTTCTTAGGTGAGATATAATAGGATATGAAAATTTCTTAGTCATAAAACTAAATATATTATTTTAATAGCCATTTCAAATTAGGTAAAAGTCTATCACTTTATTAAGCCAAATTCTCCCATTTATTATCAGCATATACAATATCAGAGAGGCACAGTTTTCGTCTTAACATAAAAATACTAATTCTACTGTTTTGATTGGATCTTAATACTAATTCTAATGTTTTGATTTCATCTTAATTCTAATGTTCCTAAACATCTCTGTACTTAGCTCTAAATCTTCTCAGGTTGAAAAAAATGTTTATTCACATTTAAAAAACCAATTACCATGCCTGTTAATTGACAGTACTGGAAGAGATTCACACCGGAAGGATGCTGTTTATTTCTCTGATGTAATCTTCTAAACCCAATTTTTTTGTTATGTCAATGATCTCATAAGTCTAAGAGGATCAGTTAGCTAGCCTCCATGGATTTATTATCTTTACGACCTAATTCTTCAGTCTAGTGGTTGTCTTTCACTCAAGTTGATAAACTGAAAGTTGCATAAATATCCTTCTCTTTGTAACTCTAGAGATCTTCACACTCAATGGAGTCCTGAGAAATATAACTTTAAATTCTTTCGATCTGATGACTCATGAATTCTCTTCATTCTTAAAAATACAAGTTTTTAAATACAAAAGTGTTTGCATCTATGGGTTCCAAATCTATGGATTCAACTAGTATCAACTAATATTAAAAGTATTCAAAAGAAAAAAGTTTTATCTATGCTGAACATGTAGAACATGTAACTTTTATCTTATCCTTTTCCCCCAAACAATACAGTATAGCAACTATTTTACAGCATTTACATCGTACTCACTACTATAATTAACCTGGATATGATTTAAAGTATAAAAATATCTATATAGATTATATGCAAATATTACACCATTTTATATAAGGAACATGAGCATCCTCAGATTTAGTATCTGTGGGGAGGTCCTGGAGACAATTCCCCAGGGATCCTAAGTGATGACCATATTTACACATATATAAATAAATTATATTATATATGTATATCTCATTATTTATATGTGTTACTAAATAATTTATATTTGTTTATCTACTAACATGTACATATATTTAGAGAGAGACACACACACACAATTTGAATATTTCACGTTAGATTTAAGGTCACATCTTAATGATATCATTCTATCCACATTCCCATTGAATCAGAAAATTCATTGAGCTTAAGTATTTACACTTTCTGTTTCTATACTCTTTAACAGTACGATAAATCAGTCAATAATACTAACATGATTGAATAACAAGACTCAGCACTTGGTTTTGCTTTTCTCTTTTGTACATCATTATGGGCTAATAGTTTTGCAGATTTACGGTATGTCAATTGACCAGAGCCATTATCCTCCTTTTGGTGCTCAAATTGTCTCAAGTACACCTTAAATTGGTTCCTGTGGTCTTTTGACATAAGACCATTAATCTTGGAAAGCTTCCTTGCTTCCTGGCACAACTAGCTTGCTCCAGTCTCACACTGTACCTTCCAGCGCACACATGGAATCGACCATTTCCCAAGAGCCCAGGTGCTTCTGGGCACTAGAGCGCATCACAGAATGACCTTGCTCCTGGGCCACATCAATGAACAGGGCTAAAAATGAAGCCCCCAGACCCCGACCCAAGCCCGTGGAATGGTATGAATTCATGTTAACCTTTCCAACTCACTTCCAAGAGTGTAGCATTCCTATTTAAACTACTAATTCAGAAGTTACATTTTTATTATCACACTATAAATCTTCTAATGAAGTAAATTAATTATATATTTGCTTTTACCAGCAATACAAGAAAACAGTTCTGAAATAATAATTTAAAATTTAATCAAACAACTTTTGAAGCTCAAATATTTAGGTGGTTTCTGTTCTTTTTAGACTGCATTCTATTAAGCACTTGAAGTCAAATTAATACCTTCTAGAGTTCCTGAGAATTCCTCAGTTGATGTGGCTGTGCTGCATAAGTATTTATCTGGTGGATGCTTTGGTATAACTGTGCTAGTTCACTTTCACATTGAGAGCACTGCCATTTGAACATCTATACTAAAAAACACCAAGCTGGGCATGGTGGCACACACCTGTAACCCCAGTGATTGGGAGGCCAAAACCGGAGGATCACAGGTTCAAGGACAACCTCAGCAATGTAGTAATACTCTCAGCAACCTAGTGAGTCCCTGTTTCAAAACAAAAATTAAAAGGACTGGGAATATAGTTCAGAGGTAGAATGTCCCTGGGTTCAAACCCCAGTACAAAAAGAAAAGGAAGGAAGGAAGGAAGGAAGGAAGGAAGGAAGGAAGGAAGGAAGGAAAAGGAAAGGAGGGAGGGAGGGAGGGAGGGAAGGAGGAAGGGAGGGAGGGAGGGAAGGAAGGAAGAGAAAGAGAAGGGAAGGAAGGAAGGAAGGGCAAACTAGCTCCCATTAAAGTGGAGGCTTTCCACTCTGAAGATCAGTGTGGATTTTCCTCAGAAAACTTGTAATGGAACCATCATACGACCCAGATATTCCACTCCTGGGTATCTTTCCAAAAGAACTGAAGTCAGAATATTATAGTGATACATGCATATTCATGTATGTAGCATCATAATTCACAATAGCCAAACTATGGAACCATCCTAGGTGTCCATTAACAGATGAATGGGTTATGAAACTGGGTCTATACACACAATGGAATTTTACTAGCCATAAAGAAGAACAAAATTATGTCATTTTCAGGAAAATGAATGGAACTAGAAAATATTATGCTAAGTGAGATTAACCACTCTCAGAAAGTTGTATGTTTGTAGTCATATGTTTTCTCTCATATGTGGAAACTAGAGAGAAATTGGGAAACAAAGGGGACTTCAGATTAATGAGGAGACAGTCGAAGAGTGGATGGGGATTTGAGGAAAGAGGTGGGATGGAAAAAGGGAGACTTGGTGAAGAAAACAGTCCAAACAATCCTACATACATATGTGAAGCTATTAATACCAATCTCAGTATTATGAATAGGGAGGGGGAAAGAGCGGGGTGGGACCTGGAGGGAAACACACAGGTGCTGTGTGCATGTATGTTTCTAGCACACTAAACCTTAATATGATGGATAATTAAAATGCACCAATAAAAGTATATTTTTAAAGTGGAGGCTTTCCACCACTCCTCTTTCCTTGGAGATTATTGTTAAAAGGGAAGAAAGAAGGTCCTTTCTAGTAGTCCACTCTGAGATGATGAGAAGCCTCAGCTCAGTTTCCAAACTACTCCTGCACAACAGCTGTACTTCCCCACCAAGTTGTCCATCTATAGTGAATATGAGAGACCATCTCTATAACCCAGATAAGTACAAGGTACAAATACATGTTTATATATAAACTGATTGGATAAACTGCTTATTTTTTTATTTTCCAGGCATAGAAACCTTCATATTTCCACACATCCAATTCATTTTCATTAATTCTATGAATTCCCATTTTGTACTTAAAGCATTAAAATTTGTTTTGCTCCCTTTTCTGAACAAGCTCTTCTTTGTTTTATGATATAAAGATTTCATAAATCATCCTCTCGCTTGATACACCAAAGTTTACCACATATAAATCCAAATAAAATTACAAAATTGGACCTCAGTGGGAAGTAATTGTAACTATTCTCTCGCTTGATTAATAGCCAAAATCTCCTTAAAAATCATAGCACTGAATTTATTCATTACCACCAAGATTATGGTGCTGACTTCATTCATTATTCTTGGTCCCACATTGGCTATTTTAGTTATTATTAAATGCTTAAGGTTATACATTGGCAGCTCTTAGACTCTTCCGGCTCACTAAAGGGTTTGGTTCATGCTGTGCTAGTACATGCTATTTTTATTATGATAAAATACACATAAAATTCACTATCTTAAAGATTTTTAAGTATACAGTTCATTGGTGTTAAGTACGTTCACATCATTACCCAAACATTACAACCTTCTATCATCAAGATGCTTTTAATCTGTACCCATTAAACAACTCCCCATTCCACCACAACTATCAACCCCTGGTAACTACCATTCTATTTCTTGTCTCTGATTTTGATGACTACTCTAGCTATCTCATATAAGTGAATCACACAGTATTTGTCTTTTTGCTTATTTGTCTTTTTGCTTATTTGTCGTTATTCTTATTTCACTTAGCACAATGTCCTTAAGGCTGTCCATGTTGCTGCATGTGTCAGAATTTCCTTCCTTTTTAAGGCTAAACACTGTTCTACTGTATGTATACATCACATTTTGTTTATCAATTGATGTGCTGATGAAAACTTGGGTCACTTAACTGCTATTATGAATAAGGCTATGATAGACTGGGCAGTGGCTCACACCTGTAATCCCACTACTTGGGAGGCTGAGACAGGTTTGAGGCCAGCCTCAGCAACTTAGCAAGACCCTGTTTCAAAAAATAAAAAAGGCTGGGGGTAGAATGCGCCTGGGTTCATTCCCTAGTATCAAATAACAAAAACAACAACAACAATAATAATAATAATGTAAATAAGGTTTCTATGAACATGAGAGTACAAATATATCTTTGAAATCCCACTTTTAATTCTTTGTAGGTATATACCCGGAAGTGGAATTGCTAGACCACATAGTAACTCTGTGGGAACTGCCATGCTGTTTTCCATGGTGGTTGCAGCATTTTATATTCCCACCAATAGTGGACGAGGGTGTGAAGCTCTGCACAGCCTCACTAGCACTTGTTATGTTGTGCTTTGGATAGTGGCCATCATAATGGGTAAAAGGTGCTATCTCGTGATTTTCGACTTGCATTTCCTAACACTTCATGATGTTGACCATCTCTTCATGTGGTCTTTGACCATTGTGTATACTCTTTGGAGAAATGGTTATAAAAATACATACCAGTCAGGTGTGGTGGTGCACACCTATAAGTAATCCCAGTAGGTAGGAGGCTGAGACAGGAGGATCCAGGTTCAAGGGCAGCCTTAGCAACATAGCGAGACTTTCAGCAATTTAAAGAGAACCTGTTTCAAAATAAAAAGTAAAAAGGGCTGGTGGTGTAGCTCAGAAGTAGAATGCCCCAGGGATCAATCTCTAGGTCCACAAAAAAATAAAAGATAAGATAAAATAAAATGTATACCATATTTTGAGTTGGTTCAAACTAGAGAGCATAGAGTAGCTTTGAGGCAGAGGTATCCACTAAGAGACTAGAACTGTAAGACAAAGCTACAGGGGCGATCAGTTTGGCAGGTTATGAGGAAGAGGGAGGAGCAGTGGACTCACTGAGGGGCATGGGAGACCCTTTGTCTCAGCTGGTGTACACACTTGGATAAGTTACTGTCCTAATCCCCCAAACCTAGACTACATATATAACAGCTCCATCTACTTTTAAGAATCTTTTGGCTCAAAACAAAGGGAGATACAGAAGAGCCATGTAAGGAAACTCTTTCAACGCCCTGCCTATCCTGGAAGAAGCTATCAATCTCCTCCATCACATTTTTTTTACATACCTTTCTCCACTCCCTCCCACAAGGCCCAACCTCAATTCCCTGGGGCTCAGTAGGCAGCTGCTTTCTGTTTGGAAGAAGCTTCCATAATCCATTTCAAATCTATTTATACCACTCCTGGTTGTATTCCCTGTTGCTGCCTTGGTATGCTTTGAAAGTTTGTGTATTAGTCCACTTGGGCTGTCACAACAAAATACGATCAACTAGGTGACTTAAACAACAGGCATTCATTTTCCCACAGTGCTGGGGGTTAGAGGTCCATGGTCACGGTACTGGCAAGTTCAGTTAGGGGTGAAGACGCTCTTCCTCGCTCTTGTAGACTGACACCTCTCACTGTGTCCTCACAGGACCTTTTTCTGTGTATGTGCAGAGCTCTCCCTGTCTCTCTCTGTCTTTCTCTTTTTCTCTTCCTCTTCTTTCAAGGCCCTCAGTCTTATCAAAGTAGGGCCCCTCTCTTATGACTTCTTTTAATATTTGTCACCTCCTAAAGACCCTATTTCCATATCCAGTCCCTCAGGGCTTTAGGGATCCACCACATGAATTTGAAGGAGATACAATTCAGTCCATCGCAGCCTGTACACTAATTTGTGTTAGCTAACTAGACTTTTAGGCTTTTAGCCATACAACTTCTAAAATAGAGGCCAATTTTACTATTTTCATTATATATGTAATATATTATAATGTATAAATATTAAGCTTAGAAAATCAATGCTGGCTGTGTCAACTTAATATATTATATAAATTATATGTAAATAATAATTACTATATTGTGTACATATAATAATTATATATTATATAGTAATTATATATTCTATTGTATATAATGTAAACAGTAAAATTAGATTATATACTTAATACATATATATATATTAAACTTAGGAATCAGTGCTGGCTGTGTCAACTTAATTCCTTTGCCCACCATGTAGTTACCTTTTACCACTTGTTGCTGCTCATTAGTATCTATGGGTCACTTTCTCTGCTCATCTTCCAACTTTCCAATAACAAAGCAGTGATGAAGTTCCCAATCCCTTCATTTCTACTTAGATGAGTCTCTGAACAAACCCTGACAGATTAAAGGCTCTTTGGCCACTAACTCCAGACCTCGGCATCCTCATCTTTATCTTCATCTACCCAGTTCCAATAAATAGGCTCATGGTTTCTACATAATATGTTACACATCCCTTAATCAAACCAAGATCTCAGCTTTGGTTCTCACATCCAAGTCCTCACCTTGGAAAGCACCTGCATACTCCAGGACCCGCAGGACTAGAGTTCTGCTGGCTCTTGATAGCTAGCCAGTTGCTAGGACCTTACTCCCCACTGACACACTTTCTGGTGGCTACCTCTCTACTCCCCTAATTCCTGAGCCCTGCCAGGCCAGGGACTGCACTGAGTTTAGCCTGGTCTCACAGTGCCTTAGGCCCTGGCATACAATGGTACACAATATGCCTGTTCAGTTCATTGCCTCTAGGATTTCTAAATATCACTGGGTTTATTCCACTGTTGAGACATCCACCTATTACAGGGTGAACTTTGAGCAAACTGCTTTGTAAAAACCACCACCTACTATCTGTTGGCATAATTGGACAATTCCATTTTCAAAAACTGAGCTTTTATGTCCTTTGCTCTTTAATTTTTTGTTATGGAAAAATTTTTAGGAAAACTGAGCTATGCTTTACCAGGTCCAAAACATGACACTAGCCAAAATGTGGCCATAGAAAGTCCTTTATCATTCCGGCTCCTGATTTCTTCATCTTTCAAGAAAAAAAAAATGTAGGACTGGATAATATCTGAATTGCCTCCTTCTTTGAAATGTGGGCTCAAAGACTATTTTGACTAATGTGGCATCTTGCCTAGAAGTGGAAAAAGGGAAACTGTGTGCCATGTATCAAAGAGGTAGGAGAATGAGGTAGGATAGAAAAAAATGAAAGAAATAGGTAGAAAGGAGACAAACAAGGAGGAAAGAGGGACTGTGGCTTTAAATCTAAAACTCCATGGTCATCCTCCCCTTCACACTGAAGGAATATTTTCCTCCAACACTGAATTCTTAAAAGGTCTAGTAGATCTTACAGGACTTATAGGAACTAGACATGTAAGCCTAGTTAATTGGTGCATATATATTTTTTTAGTTTACAGAATGTATTTTTAGACTGGTCCATCAATTAGATAATGTCAACCTGAAGGTTCTAAGTGCTATCTATCAACCAGATAATGTCAACCTGAAGATTCTGAGAAGAACTGGACCATCATCGCCTGCTCCATGCTCTGACACCACCCCCTCATGCTCACCCTTTACAACATTTGCTATAAAAGAAGAGTCATGCTCCCCCAGAGGGCATCTCTCCTTCTCTCCATCTCTCTGTCTCTCTCACTCTGAAAATGGTCCACATTCTCCCTTGAATGTGTATTTCTTGCTTTCCTAAATAAACCTGTGGGTAACTCTACTCTTTGCCTTGGAAATTTTTTTCCAACCCGTATCTATGTCATGACAACTAATAGAATGTGACAGAAGTAACAATGAGCCAATTTCCAGAGACCTAGAAATGGGCAGCTCCTGCTTCCTGTCTCTTGGAACATTCATTCTTGGAGCTCTGAACTACTGTGGAAGAATTCTAATGACTCCACTGGAAAGAGTATGAAGATAGGCCCTAAGACTCCTAAGACTCCATGCAGAGAGGATAAACTAACTCAGCTCAGACTTCCAAATGTCCCTACCAAGGCACCAGACATGGATTGAAAACCTCTGAGACCCCCCAAGCCAGGCCCACCTCCAGCTGAAAAACACTAAGTGACCAGTTGATACCATAGAGAGCAGAAGACTCACCCGGCCAAGCCCTGTCCAAACTCAAACCACAGAGAATAAACATCATAAATTGATTGTTTTCAGGGTGTGGTGGAGTACTCATTACTTGGGAGGCTGAGACAGGAGGATCGCAGGCTAGAGAGCCATCTCAGCAACTTAGTGAGGCCCTCAGCAACTTAGGGAGACCCTGTTTCAAAACAATAAATAAAATAGTGCTGGGGGTGTAGGTCAAAGGTAGAATGCTCCTGGGTTCAATATCTAGTACAATAAACAAACAAATTGATTGTTTTACAGACCCCAAGCTTGGAATATTTGCTACACAGAGATAAATAACCAGAAAAAAATACAGTTTTGAGTATTTAAAATTGGAATTCCGCAGCCAGCAATATTGTATACTACATACAATGAAAACCTTACCATTACAAACACTTCAAAATTCTGGATAAACATTTTTTTCCAAAATTATTTTAAATGCATAGCTACGCTCACAAGAGGATAAGAAAGTATTCAGAAGTGAAGGATCCCAGAATGAATCCAGACGCGTAAACTGGCTCGAAGGCTGGCAGCTGCCCCAAGGGCATTGGCTGACCTCCAAAAAGCAAGAGCCCTCGGTTTTAATGGCTGAGACAAATTCTTCTGCCTTCACAGAACAGGGAACTGAAATGAAGATGCTGAATGAAGCCAAGAGCCGAAAGGGCTGTGCCCTCTACAAGAGACTGGATAGCAAAGTATCCGCCCTGCACAAAGATGTCTCTGGGAAACTATTTTTGACCTTGAGTGAAGGAAAAAAAAAACAAAAAGGGCATCTCCTCTGAGAATAGGTTGGAGAAAGCAGTCCTCCCACAGTGGACAGATACATCAAGACATCACACTGCACCCCACAGGTGCGCACACTTATCACTTACCAACTTTAAACATAAAAAATTAACAACAGAAAGAAGTGATCCTCAGATGGATTGGAGGAGCCGATTCAAAACTATCTGCATGCTCCAAAAAACACTAAGAAGTTAACGAGAAGTGGCCTGGCACTGGGAGTGGTTCCAGGTACCTAACAAAAACAAAGGCAAATCCTTTGTAAGGAATGGGCTCTCAGTCCCGGACTGGTAGGACTCATACCTGTGAAGGCAGAGGTGGGCTGGAGCTGGCTCGCGCTGGCTTGCCTGGGAGAGGCAGGGTGTGCATCTCTTCCCAACTTCACACTCAGCGATGCAACTGGCAGCTTGAAGTTGGCTACCCTGGGAGTGCTGTCACATGCAAATTGGCAAAGAGTACCAATCGGCTCTTTTAAGTGAGAGCCAGTTTATCAGGACGTTCGATGAAGCCCCCGTAGACATGAGCTCGCTACCAGAAGCTCCTCAAACAGAAGTCAGCAGGAATCAAAACAGCACTATTAAACCTCTCAGGCTTCCCACCATCGAATTATAAGATAAAGAATAAAAAGGGAGGCTCTTTCATATGTTACAGGAAAGAGAAAATCATCATCATGGGCAAATAATAAGATGTTTTAAAAATGAAACTAGTAAGCTGGGCGTGGTGGCGCACGCTTGTAATCCCAGTACTTTGGGAGGCAGAGACTGGAGGATCCGGGTTCGCGGCCAACCTCAGCTCTCTCTCTCTCTCTCTTTCTCTCCCTCCCTCTCTCTCTCTCTCTCTCTCTCTCTCTCTTTCTCTCCCTCTCTCTCTCTCTCTCTCCTTAGTGAGGCCCTCCACAACTTCATGAGACCCGGTTTCAAAATAAAGTGTAAAAAAAATAGGGCTGGGGGTGTAGCGCGGAGGTAAAACGCCCCTGGGTTCAATACCTGGTACCACAAAAAAAAAAAAAATGAAAGTAGTGGTGGACACATTTGGATCACATAGAGTTATAAATAAAGATTTGGTTTTGGTCATTCTTCAGATTTTGGGCTCTGAATGGCTATACTAAAGTAATTGGCTCTTTTTTAAAATGTACCATCACTT
>PVJS01018700.1:18942-34675 GCA_004027185.1 Glis glis | reverse complement strand
GTGGTGGCGCACGCTTGTAATCCCAGTACTTTGGGAGGCTGAGACCGGAGGATCCGGGTTCGCGGCCAGCCTCAGCTCTCGCTCTGTCTCTGTCTCTGTCTCTCTCTGTGTCTCTCTCTCTCTCTCCTTAGTGAGGCCCTCCGCAACCTCGTGAGACCCGGTTTCAAAATAAAGCATAAAAAAAAAATAGGACCGGGGGTGTAGCACGGAGGTAGAACGCCTCTGCGTTCAATCCCTGGTCCTGCAAAAAAAAAAAAAAAAAAAAAAAAAAAAGGAAAGTATTTAAGGAGAAGGAGAGTTACGGGGCTGCTAGTTTAGCTAGGGTCGTCTTTGAGTAGGTGACGCTTAATCAAAGACCTGAAAAAAGTGAGGGAGGGAGCCACGCAGGCATGGGGAGGAGCATTTTATTATTATTATTATTTTTTTTTTTTTTGCGGTACCAGGGATTGAACACAGGGACGTTCTACCTCCGCGCTACGCCCCTGGCCCTATTTTTTTTATACTTTATTTTTTGAGACCGGGTCTCACGAAGTTGCGGAGGGCCTCACTAAGGAGAGAGAGAGAGAGAGAGAGAGAGAGAGAGAGCTGAGGCTGGCCTCGAACCCGGATCCTCCGGTCTCCGCCTCCCAAAGTACTGGGATTACAAGCGTGCGCCACCACGCCCGGCTGGGAGGAGCATTTTAGCCAGGGGAAGAGCAAATGCAAAGGTTATGTGGCTGAAGCCCAACTGGAATGTTCCAGAAACAGGGTGGGGGCCATGGTGCCTGGAGCAAAGTTAGCCAAGAGAAGGAAGGCAGGAGAAGAGGTCGGAAATGTGCTGGGGGTTGGGGAAGGTTGGAGTAGGGCTTTGAGGGCAACGTAAGAACTCTATTTTATTCTAATTGTGGTTGAAGCCATTGGAGGTTTTGAGCCAGAAGGCAGCTTGATGCACTATGTCTCAGACAGCCTGCTCTGGCTGCTGTGGGAACAGACTCCGGGACAGGGTGGGAGATCACTGACAGGACTGCTGGGACAGTCCAAGCAGAAGACAGTGATGAACAGAGCTAGGTGGAGGCCAGGACGGGAGGAGGGTGGCTGGATCCAGGATCTATTCCAGGAATATAGACAGCAGGTTTGCTGGTAGGCTTGTGCTTGTGGGAAAGGGGAGTCGAGGATGACTGATGGCACCTAGTACAAAGTCCACTTTCTCCATCCTGGTCTACAGGCCCCTGCATGATCTGGTCTTCCTCTCGCCTCAGCCTTCTCTCCCTCCTCACTCATGCTGCTCCTGTCACACTAGCTTTCTTACTGAGCTTTGAACATGTCGAGCTTGTTCCCACCCCAGGCCTTTGCATCCGGCCATCCCTGTGTCTACACATGCTTTCCTGCAGAGTGCACACTGGCAACCTCTCAGGTTCTCAGCTCAAATGTCACTCCTCAGAGAAGCCACTCCTTCTTCAGTCTATATTTTTTTTCTTTTTGTGGTACTGGGGATGGAACCCAGGGGCATTCTACCTCCGAGCTCCACCCCCAGTCCTATTTTTTGTTCTTTATTTTGAAACAGGGTCTCACTAAGTTGCATAGGTCCTCACTAAGTAGCTGAGGCTGGCCGCGAACCCGGATCCTCCGGTCTCAGCCTCCCAAATACTGGGATTACAAGCATGTGCCACCACGCCCAGCTTCTTTATTTTGAAACAGAGTCTCACTAAGTTGTGGAGGGCCTCACTAAGTAGCTGAGGCTGGCCACGAACCCGGATCCTCCGGTCTCAGCTTCCCAAGTAGTGGGATTACAAGCGTGCGCCACCACGCCTGGCTTCTATTATTTTCTTTATAGCATTTATCACTCCCTGAAATGATCTTATCTAATTAATTTCTTGTTTATCCTGTCTTTCTCCACTACAATGTCAACTTTTTGAGAGCAGCGACTTTGTTTTGTTTGGTCATTGCTTTATTCTCAGGAGTGTCTGGCACATAGCAGGTGCTCAATAAAGGAACAAAGACATGGATTAAACTCGCGCTGCTTCATAGGCTGCTAATACGTTAGAGACAAGCGGGTACAGACAAGAATACACGCTAGACCCCGGGGGTCATTACACACCCGGGGGAGATCCAGAAGCTGGGGACCACCTGCTCCCGCTCCAGCGGTGCCAGAAGAATGGAGAGATCCGAGCTGGGAACGGAGCAGCCCCAGGGAGGGGCGGGAAGGATGCTCTGGGAGCTCAGCCCCGCCCTGTATCCCTAGCAGCCAATGGGCACGCTGTCCTCCCGACGCCCCCTGGGACGTGTAGTCCCGGCAGGGCGCCCTCGGGCCTCCTCCTCGCGCCCCTAGACTCCAGGTCCCGTCGTGCGCCGGGAGGCGCGGGGATTGGCTGAGCCCCGCCCCCGGCCCGCCCCGCTCCGCTCGCGCCGCAGCCCCAAGAATGAATGAAATCGTAGCGCGCTGGGCGGCAGAGCGGGCGGCGCAGGCCGGGCTGGGCCCGCGCGCGGCGGCAGCAGCGCCCCGGGCCGGAGGCGGCCCAGCCGAGCGGGCCATGGCTACCGCCATTCAGAACCCGCTCAAGTCGTGAGTGTCCCCGCCCCCGTGCAGACCCCCTCTCCCACGAGCCCTTCCCCCGCCCTCCCTGGGGCCGGGAGGGGACGCGGCGCGGATGGTAGTGGAATGGGGACCCCCGCGCGCCCCCGTCCCCCTGGGGGCCTGCCACTCCCTATGGGCCCCCGGGTTAGGGTCGGCAGCCCTTCCCAGGGTCGCGGGGGCGCCTCTTCTTTGTCGCTGTCAGTGAAGGAATGTGGCGCGGACTAGGGGGTGGCGGAGGCCGTTTCCCCACCCAGAGTGGGGGTAGGGGCTTCCCTCTCCTCCATCTCCTCGGCGTCTTTGGGGGTGCGGGCCTCCCCGGCCGGGGCTGGAAACACCGGCACCCGAGTCCGGCTGGGTCTCCAGGGTTCCCAGCACCCTCTTTCCCCTCGTCGAAGCGCCTTTCTCTCTTTCCCCCTCTTTCTCCCGGAACCCCGGCCCGCGCGGAAGCAGGGTGGGAGCCGAGACGTCGGGGATCCCCGGCCGAATCCCTGCTGCCTCCGCCTCCCCTCTTGCCTCTCCGCGTCTCCGGGACCTCGAAGCCCCCGCCTCGGTCAGCTCGGACCGCGGCGTCCCTCCCTTTCTCCTCCATACACCGCTTGGGAGGGCAGCTCCTAAGCCCGGGGACCGATGCCTCGCGAGGGGTGCTGGGGCGCCCCCGGTCTCCGGGGATTCCCTCCCGTTCTCCCTGTCGGCATCTCTCTGCGAGCGTTGGCCTCCCGCCGGTCCTGGTGGCTGGGAGCCGGGACGCCTGGGTCGAGCCCGGCCCCTGCCGTGCCTCCCCTCTCCCGGCCGTGCCTCCCTCTCTGCACCTCTCTCCCCTCTCTCTCCATCTCCCTCTCGCGCGTCTTCCTCGGGATCCCGGACTCCCGGGTCCCAGCGCTCCCCAGCCCCCTTTCCAGGCTGTGACAGCCGGCTCCGAGTGACAGCGCACGGCCGCTCCCGCCCTCTCTCCCCGCACTCCCCTCCCCCTGCTCCGGGCTGCGGTGGGAAGCGGAGGGCGGCCGCCCGCGGCGCCGCACAAAGGGGCCGGGGCCACCTCCCCCTCCCCCTCCCCCTCCCCACGCGCAGGCAGTCTTGACCTTGAGCCTGGAGTGCTGGGGGTGGCGCCCCCACCCGCCCGCGGGAGGGGCTATGTCTGGTGGCTGGACCACAGGCCCCCAGTCGCTTCTGGTTTCTGGGGTGGGAGAGTTGGGGGGCGGAGACTTCCAGGCACGCTCCTACACGTGTGAGCAGAGGACCAGGAGGAGAGTCCGGGGCCTGGGTCTGGGGGGACAGTAGGTGGTGGCGATGCCTCTTCGGCTTCCCTCTCACCCTAAGTCAGATGTCTTTCCTGTGGGGGAACCCCCCTAACTGCCCAGGAATGGGGTTCCTGTGCTGTTGGCAGAGCTCCAGGCATCCAGTCCTCAGTCTGGCCCTGCTCAGACCCCTTGGAAGAGGTGTTGTGCCTGCAGTGGCTTGGAGGCCAGAGGCAGGGGCCATCTGCCCAAGAGCCAGTGATCCTCTTTGGGGTTACTTTCCAGGGGATTTGCAGGGGTGAAGGTGGGGACTCACTTGCTATCATAGAATGCCAGGGTTGAATCAGTTTGTAAGTGGGAGCCTCAAGCCACAGCTCTCAGGAGTTTTGAATGGCTCAACTCATGTCCTCCCTCTGAGCCTCAGTGTTTCCATCTGTGAATTGGGGAGAATAATAGTTATTACCTCATGGGGTGTTAGTGAGGCTTAAAGAAGTTGATCTTCATAAAGCACTTAGTACAGAGCCTGACCCTGACTAAAAGCACTAATGACAATGTTGATAATGATTATCTGCTGTACTGGGGATTGAAGCCAGAGGTGCTCTACACTGAAGTAAACCCCCAGCTCTCACCCCCCCTTTTTTTTGTACTGGGGATTGAACCCAGGGGTATTCTACCTCCGAGCTACACCCCAACCCTATTTTATTTTGGAATGAAAAAGACCGTCACAGTCTCACTAAGTTGCTGAGGGCCTTGCTAAGTTGCTGAGGCTAATCTGAAACCTGCGATCCTCCTGTCTCAGCTTCTCAAGTACTGGGATTACAGGTGTGTGCCACCAAGCTCTGCTACCCCCAACCTTTTTTTTTTTTTTTTGGTACTGGGGATTGAACTACCACTGAGCTACACCCACCAGCCCTATTTTATTATTTATTTTGAAACAGGGTCTCACTAAGTTACAGAGGGCCTTACTACATTGTTGAGGCTGGCCCTAAACCTGCTATCCTCTTGTCTCAGCTTCCCAAGTACTGGGATTACAAGTGTGCACCACCATGCCCGGCCCCCCAGCCCTTTTTATTTTCTTTTGTGTGTGTGTGTGTGTATGTTATACTAGGGATTGAACCCAGGGGTATTCTACCTCTAAGCTCCACCCCCAGCCCAATTTTTTATTCTTTATTTTGATACAGGGTCTCACTAAGTTGCGGGGGGGCCTCACTAAGAACCTGCAATCCTCCTGTCTCAGCCTCCCAACTACTGGGATTACAAGTCTGTGCCCGGCTTATTTTATGTTCTATGGTGTTGCTAAATTGCCCAGGCTGATCTTGAACTTGTGATCCTCCTGCCTCAGCCTTGCTAGTAGCTAGAATCACTGGTGTGCGCCACCATGACCAGCAGAAGTGACGATGATGATGATTATTTCTGTGGTGCTGGAATTGAACCTAGAGGCATTCTATCTCCAAGCTACACCCCCACCACCTTTTATTTTGAAATGGTCTCGGTAAAGTTGCTGAGGTTCTGAGGCTGGCCTGGAACCTGTGAGCCTCCTGTCTCAGCCCACCACTCCCACCCCCGTACTGGGATTACAGGTGTGTGCCACCACGACTGGCAGAAGTGATTATTAATAGTAGTATAAATATTGATTAATCAATACTGACTTCTACTATGGACCAGCTCCTGCTCAGGCTGGGAGGAGTATTTGAGCGGTGGGGGTGGGGGGCACTAAGAGGTCAAGTTTGCGGGAGAATGGGAGAGGGGTCTGTGTGGGTGCAGGTGAGGAGGGTGTGGGAGTGCCCTCTCCAGGTGACAGCTTGGGCTCTGGGCAGGAGGAGGAGGGTCTATGCTCAGGCTCCACTTGGTGGATTTGATTTGCTGCTGGGGCAGGAGTGAGCTGGAGCGGCGGAGGCCAGAGGTGTGGGGAGCAAGTGGAAGAGGGTGTGTTGTGGGTCTGGGGGCGACAGGAGGTGAGAGAGGAAGGTGGCAAGGGCGCCCTCTGAGCTGAGCGTGTGTCTGGGGCAGGGTTTATCGTGGGTGAGGTGGGTGGTCACTATAGGGGCCCAGAGACCTGAGGGATCATGGGCGTGCCAGTATCCCTCACCTAATCCCTTTGTCACCTGGTGTAGATGGGGAAAGTTGTGGAAGTCTAGAGGTGTATGATGTGTGTGTGTGTGTGTGTGTGTGTCTGAATGAAGAAGCGACAATGAACGTGAGAGGCCTGTGACAGGGGTGAGTATGCTCTTCTGTCTGCTGGAGGGTCCTCTTATGAACAAGGACATATTTATGGGCATATTAATTCACTCAGCTGCTCAAACCAGAATGTTCTCTCAAGAGGTGTGTGTGCCTGTGTGTGTGCCTGTGTGTTTGTGTGGGGGGGTGAGTGTGTGTGGACTTAGTAGGTCAGCTCATTCTCTGGGGATCCCTTAGGGTGGTGTCTGTATGGTTGACAGTGGGAGAGAAAAGGAGGTAAGGCCCCTTGGGGATGGATGTCTGGGTGTGTGAATCCTTCCCTCAGTCCCACTTTCAGTTACCAGGGGCCGAAGGCATGTAAGGTCCCCGCCCTGTGCCTCAGATTCCTCACCTAGAAACGGGGATAATAATAGTTTCACCCCGGAGAGAACTGTGTCTGGCAGGTGGTGGACCCTCAGTATATTTATTCATCCGGCAAACATTTATTGAGCATCTACTGTCTGCAGGCATTATTCTTCTTAATAATGGTATCACCACCTTATGTCTCAGTACCTGTCCGATCCTCTTTGTACAATCAGATCCACTCTGTAGAATAAATTTACTTATTTATGTGTTTATTTTTTGGTGCTGAGGATTGAACCCAGAACCTTGGGAATACTCTACCACTGAGCTGCACCCCTGACTCCTATCAGATACCTTTAAAAATATTTAACCCTTATTTATTTATGCGGTACTGGGGATTGAACCCAGGGGCATTCTACTTCTGAGCTACACCCCCAGCCCTATTTTATTTTGAAACAGGGTCTCGCTAAGTTGCTGAGACAGGCCTCTAACCTGCGAGCCTCCTGTCTCAGCCTCCCAAGTACTGGAATTACAGGCAAGGGCCACCACACCCGGCTTTAGCCTATGGAGGCATGGTCCTTATCTTATAGATGTAGAAACTGAGTCCCAGAAGGTCCAAGTCATTTGCCCAAGGTCACATGCCAGTGGCAGTTAGGATTTGATCTCAGAGGTGTGGCTAGGCTCCTGACCAGCCCTGCAGCTGGGAAGCCAGGAGGCTGAGCGGGGCTGGCAGGCTGTGAGTGGTCAGGGCGACACGCCCTGGGACTGGGTAGGGTTGTCTGGAATTAGAAGGGTCTGGGAGGAAGAGGTGGTGCCAGTGAGCCAGGTGTCACCTACCCAGGAGGGCATGCTGGTGAGAAGTCTATGCGGCACCTGTAAGGTGTGTCTGAGTCTTGATGAAGTGTGTGTGTGTGTGAAAGGAGTGCGAGTGGGTGCGTGGGAGGCTGTGTGTGTGAATGTGTGTGTAAACTGCCATGCGCGGGTGTATGCGAGGCCAGGTGTGCACGTGTGAGCGCGTGCACGTGGGACTTGGCTGTGCGTGAGAGCGGGCGTGTGTGTGTGAGTGCGTGTGAGTGTGACTGCATGCAGCCGGGTCCCCGGGGTCCGCGGGCCCCGCTGAGACTACAACTCCCAGCATGGCCCGGGCGCGCCCGCCCCGCCGCGGTGATTGGCTGCGGCCCGCGTGCTCCCGCCCCCCGGGAATGAATGGATGGGCGGCCTCAGCGCCCGCCCGACCGCTGGGAGGACCGACCCGCCGGGGACCTGCTGGGGGCAGGACCCGGGGAGCAAGATGGCCACGGTCATCCCCAGCCCCCTGAGGTGGTGCGGGCCGGCGGGAGGCGGGCGAGGGTGTGCGCGGGGCTGAGCGGGCCAGTGCGTGTGTGTGGCGGCTGGGGGTGGTGCCGATGGGGTGCTAGGGGGGCTGTCACCGTGTGCGGGGGTGCGAGTGCGCGACTCCGGGTCTCTGGCGAGAACGGGGTCCGACGGGCTGCTCCTGAAGGGGTGGAGGGCGTGGGGCGACTGCGGGCCCTTTCTGGGGAAGGGGGTCATCGTCCCCGCCCTGCCACCCCTGGGTGTGGGAGAGGGCTGGGGACGCCTGGGCCTTGGTAAACTCGAGAGGAGTCCACAGTACCTTTGTCTAGGGAACTGGAGTCTGCGGTACGACTTTGTGTTCACTTTTTGTTTTTTGGATATGTGCGTGGATATGTATACGATTTCTTTTCTTCTGCACTACATATCTTAGGATATTTGGGTATTTGAGTGTGTGTGCACATGTCCACCGGCACTGTGCGTTTGTCTTGTGTTCTGTGTCTTTGGATATGTAGGTATGCATGCATTTGCATCTAAATTTTTGGGTGAATATGGATGGATTGGGCTGTTCCTATGTTTTATGTGTGTGTACCTGTTTGGATATGTATTTTAGATATTGATTTCCATGTTGTGTGTCTTTGTGAATGTGTATGTGTACCTGTGTGAATCTGTGACTCCTTTGTATTGTGTGTCTGGATATTGTGTGTGATTTGTTTTGTGTCTTTGGATGTGTGTGTAAGTGCATAAGTGGATAATTTGTTTCTATAGTCCCTGTCTTTTGACATTTGTGTAAATGTGTGTGTCTGAATGAATGAGTGTGTGTGATGTGATCTGTTTCCATGTTGTGGGTCTTTGTGGATGATTTGTTTATGTTGTGCGTCTTTGGATATGTGATGTGTATTTGAGCATAGATATCCATGGAGTCTGTTTTTATGCTATGTAATTTGGGATATTTGTGTTCTTCAGGGAGGTATTTGTGTGTGCACGTGTGTGAAATTTGTTTCTCCTTTGTGAGTATTGGGATGTGTCTCTCTTTGTGTGTGAATCCGTGTGGCTGTGTGCGATTTGTGTTGTGTTTGGATATGCTCATGTGTGGATGAGTCCCGGTGTGTTTTTGTCTGTTTCTGTATTGTGTATCCACTCCTTAGCGGGAGACCTACCAGTGTTCCAGGTTGGGGGTCCCCTCCCCCATCCAGGGTCCAGGAGGGGCAGGAGGGGAGAGGTGAGGTTGGAGGGGTTGGTCCACCCATCCCGGACCAGCAAGCTCGCGGGCGGGCGGCTGTGGGAGGGGCACTGGGCTTCTGGGCGCCTGCCCTTGCTGACAGCTGCCCGCCCGCTCTTCGCCCCCGTAGCCTAGGCGAGGACTTCTACCGGGAGGCCATCGAGCACTGCCGCAGCTACAACGCTCGCCTGTGCGCCGAGCGCAGCCTACGCCTGCCCTTCCTCGACTCGCAGACCGGCGTGGCCCAGAACAACTGCTACATCTGGATGGAGAAGACCCACCGCGGGCCGGGTTCGCGGGAGGGCGGGGCGGGGCGGGGTGCGGCGGGGCGGGGCGGACTGCTGGCTTCCCTGCACATTAACAGCCCCCTCCTCCTCCAGGATTGGCCCCTGGACAGATCTACACCTACCCCGCCCGCTGTTGGAGGAAGAAACGGAGACTCAACATCCTAGAGGACCCCAGACTCCGGCCCTGCGAGTACAAGATTGGTGGGTGGGGCTGTGTCCACCTGCTGTGGCCCCTTGGGTGTCCCCAGCCCCAGCTCCGAGTGTGTGTCTGAGCATGGCCTTTAAATTCCTGAGTGTCTGCATGGCAGGCTGTGTCTGCTGGGTGTCTTGGGTGTATTCCAGAGGTTCTACAGCTTTCTTTGAGTTACTGAGCTTCCAACCGTGTCTCCTCTTCCATGGGCCCAGGTGCCCAGGTGTAAGGAGGACCTGGTGGTATCCGGTAGGTGTACCTAGGCGTGTGGAGTCTGACTGTGTGTCCTCACCTGGGAGCCAGGATGCATCCACAGTCTGGCTCTACTCATTTCTGCGGATGCCCGAGGGTGTTTACCTCCCTGTGTGTATTTGGATGCGTCAGTATCAGTTGCAACTTCCCATCCGTAGTTGCATGTACGAGCGGAAGTCTCTTTTCAGGTATATCAGAAGTTGTGAGTCTTCTTGTATGTGCGGTTCAGTATCCAGCTCTTCCGGAGCACATCAGGTGTCAGGCTGTCTCTTCCTGTGGGGGAATCCACAATCTTGCAAGTGTCTGGGAGAATCTCTTCCCATGCACGTCTGGTGTGTTAGGTGTATTTCTGCCCGTGCGTGCTGGTCCATAGTCTCTGAATTTGTCGCTTCTTGAATGTGTCCAGGAAATCAGAGACACTGGCTGTTCCTCCACTGTCCAGGTGTGTCTACGGTCCGATGTCCAGGGGCACTGGAGTGCAGTGTGATGTCTGACTGCCATGGGCTGTCTCTGTCTCCACTATAAATGTCTGTCTGAGTGCTTCTCCCTGGGGATGTCTGTATCTGTCTGGGTGTATGGTAGGGCTCGGCTCTATCCTCATGGGTCCATGAGGATATATCTGTGGCTCTGTCTCTGGTTCTATCCAAGGGTCTGGATATATCTCTCCCAGGTGTCCAGGTGTATCCAGTGGTCTGGCTGTATCTTTGGGTGTATCTGACAGTCTGGTTGTGTCTCTTCCTTTGTGTGTCTGACTGTTACAGACAATCTGCCTGTATGTCCATGTGTGTCCTGTTTGAGTGTGTGTATCTATCCCTGTTGGTCCGGGTGTACTGGGGGTGTGGCTGGGGGGTCCCTTCATGTGGATGCGGGGGTTTCTGGGAGTCTGGGCATATCTGATGGTCCGCGTTGTTCCTATTGGCTTCCAGTGTCTTCTGAGTGTGTCCACTGGATGTGAGGGTGTGGCTGTGTCTCTCCAAGGTCTGAGCACCCTTCCCCATGTGTGGGGTCTAATCCTTGTGTCAGTTGCTGGCCCAGTGTGGGAAAGCCTCTTCCCTCCCACAGAGAGCACGGTCCCCTGATCTAGGTGGTTTGAGGACAACCTCTTTACTTGACACCTCCCATCACCCCCCACTCTGTTCCCAGACTGTGAGGCGCCCCTGAAGAAGGAGGGTGGCCTCCCCGAAGGGCCAGTCCTTGAGGCTCTGCTCTGTGCTGAGACAGGGGAGAAGAAGGTTGAGCTGAAGGAGGAAGAGACCATTATGGACTGTCAGGTAGGACCACCCCTGGGAACCCCCTGACATCTGCCTGGCACATCGTGTTCCTGCTTCCCAATCCCCCTCACTCCCTGGGGCCCTTGGGTACCCTAAGTCTCCATCCTCCTAGACCTCCTCTCCTTTTGGAAGGCCCCCAACTTGCCCTCTGAGCCCTGATATGCAGCAGATTGGGACCCCCTACTTTCTTGACCCCAATCTCCCTTCTCTTGGTGCCCAGAAACAGCAGTTGCTGGAGTTCCCACATGACCTCGAGGTGGAAGACTTGGAGGATGACATTCCCAGGAGAAAGAACAGGGCCAAGGGAAAGGTACGGCTCGCAGCTTCTCCTCACCCCTGCCTTCAGCAATGGAGCCCATTTACTGAGCAGCCCCTGCTGAGAAAGTCTGACCTGTTTAATCCCTAGGGCAGTCTGAAGGGGCATGCACCCATTTTACAGATGAAGAAACTAAGGCTCATGTAGATTAAACTATTTACAAAACAGAAATTGTGCAGTGGATTAAAACTATCTTTAAGATGGGCGTGGTGGTGCATGCTTGTAATCCCAGTACATGGGAGGCTGAGACAGGAGGATCGCAGGTTCGCAAGTTCGCGGCCAGCCTCAGCTACTTAGTGAGGCCCTCCACAACTTAGTGAGACCCTGTTTCAACATAAGGAATAAAAAATAGGGCTGGGGGTGTAGCTCAGAGGAAGAATGCCCCTGGATTCAATCTCCAGTACCACCAAAAAAAAAAAAAAAATCTTTATACCTGTGCTACAGGTGAGGAAACAATCTCAGAGAGGTTCAAGCAAGGCTTCACCGATAGGAAGTTTTCAGTTACTTGGGGGAGATTTTTCTTTCCTTTTTTTTGCGGTACCAGGGAATGAACCCAGGGGCATTCTACCTCTGGGCTACACCCTGGCCCTATTTTTTATTCTTTATTTTGAAACAGGGTCTTACTAAGTTGCGGAGGGCCTCACTAAGTAGCTGAGGCTGGCCGCGAACCCGGATCCTCAGGTCTCAGCCTCCCAAGTACTGGGATTACAAGTGTGTGCCACTACGCTCTGTTTTTTTCTTTTTTTTTTTTTGATACTGGGGATTGGACCCAGGGGCCTTCTACCTCCAAGCCACACCCCCACACCCCTGTTTTATTTTGGAACAGGGTCTTGCTAGGTTGCTGAGGGCCCTGCTAAATTGCTGAGGCTGTCCTCCAACCTGGGATCCTCCTGTCTCAGCCTCCCAAGTACTGGGATTACAGCTGTGGGTCACCACGCCCAGCTATTATTTTTATTTTTATTATTATTATTATATTTGTGGTGCTGGGGCTAGAACCCTGGGCCTCACACATGCTGGGCAAGCACTCTACCACTGAGCTACACCCCCGCCTGGTAAAGCCAAGTTTTGTTTTTAAAAATTTGACTCAAGCCCAAGCAATGAGCACCCTCTGGGGTTCCTCTGCTTTGGGGGCCCTTACTCCTGACCCTTCCCCCAGGCATACGGCATCGGGGGTCTACGGAAACGCCAAGACACCGCTTCCCTGGAGGATCGAGACAAGCCGTATGTCTGTGATAGTGAGTCCTTCTGAAGAGGGGGACAGAGAGAGAGAGAGTGGGGCCCGGAGACCTCTCCCCTGGCGGCCTCTTCCTCCTGTCCTGGCCCGGGTGGGGGGCTGCAGGTCTCTGGCAGAGGGGGGCCGCGCGATCCTGGAGGCCGGCGTGGAGGCGGCTGGGAGGCTGACCGAGCCCTCGCTCGCCCTCCAGTCTGTGGGAAGCGGTATAAGAACCGGCCGGGGCTCAGCTACCACTACACCCACACCCACCTGGCGGAGGAGGAGGGGGAGGAGCACGCGGAGCGCCACGCCCTGCCCTTCCACCGGAAAAACAACCACAAACGTGAGCCCGGGGGCGGCGGGGCAGCGGGCTGGTGGTGGCCTGGGAGCCGGGTGGGGGCACATCAGACATTTCTGGAAAATCTCCAGCTCAGAGGTTCCCTCCCCCACGACTGTGGGGATGCTGGCTCTGGGGTTGCCATGGCAACCAGCCCTATCTCTCTTCCTCCCTCCCTCCCTCTCTCTCTCTTTCTCTCCCTCCCTCCCCCTCGCTCCAGGCCGGGCGTAATATTTCTGGGTCTGATTTATTGCTTCAATTAGAGCTTGGGGCGGGGGTGATAGATGACTCCCTCCCTCCCTGAGCCTCCCTTTCTGCCTTCTCCATCGCACTCTGGCCGGAGGGCAGGGTGGGTGGCCCCGGAGCCCTTGGCACCTGCCCGGTGCCCATCCCATTCGACCCCTGAGCCTGGGGGAGGGGAGCTGCCTCCCACCCGTCTCTTGGGCAGGGCAGTGCCCCAGTGCCAGGCTCACTGCAGCCCTGGCACCTCCGCTCCCTGTTTTTCTTCTGAATGTCTTTCTATCGCAGGTCTTTGCAAGATGTATCTGTCGCAAAAAAATTTTTTCTTTTTTCCGTTGTACTGGAATTGAACCCAGGGACATTTTACCTTTGAGCTACAACCCTAGCACTTTTTAAATTTTGAAACAGGATCTTGTGGGGCGTGGTGGCGCACACCTGTGATCCCAGTACTTGGGAGGCTGAGACAGGAGGATCGTAGGTTCGCGGCCAGCCTCAGCTACTTAGTGAGGCCCTCCGCAATTTAGCAAGACCCTGTTTCAAAATAAAGGATAAAAAAAATAGGGCTGGGGTGTAGCTCAAAGGTAGAATGCCCCTGTGTTCAATCCCCAGTGCCAGGAAAAAAAAAAAAAGAAAAAGAAAGAGGGTCTTGCTCAGTTGCTGAGAGTCTCACTATGTTGCTGAGGCTGGCTGCAAACCTGTGATCCTCCTGTCTCAGCCTCTCAAGTACTGGGATTACAAGCGTGTGCCACTGTGCCAGGCTTATCTGTCAAAATTTTATCCAGGCAAGGCTTAGTTAGGGGTGGTGCCTGACAATGAGAAGAGGGGCTCTATTTATTTGTGAGGCTTTTAGCCAATAAAGAGGACATGTGCACTGGGGATGTGGCTAGCATGCAGGAGATCCTGGGTTCCATCCCGGTACCACACACACACACACACACACACACACACACACACACACACACAAAGAGAGGACACGTCAGTTGCCCCACAGAGTTGGAGATCCTGATGATAATTATTTGCCCCCCCCCAGGATTTTTTGCTACTGGCCACAGGTCAGGGTATTGACTCTCTCACCTCCCCTGTGCCTGGACTGAGGGCCTGCCCCTGGGGCCGAGGCTGGGGGCAGGTGGAGCCTTGCCTGTGGTGAGAGCCCCTCTCTCTGTCCCCCCTACCCCTAGAGTTTTACAAAGAATTGGCCTGGGTCCCCGAGGCACAGAGGAAACACACAGGTAGGGACGCCTCCCTCCGTCCTCTCCCACGCAGCCTTTGTCCGGTGCCCCTGCCTGCCCTGCCCACCCTGCCTGCTGTCTTTCAGCCAAGAAGGCGCCTGACGGCACCGTCATCCCCAACGGTTACTGTGACTTCTGCCTGGGTGGCTCCAAGAAGACGGGGTGTCCTGAGGACCTCATCTCCTGTGCAGACTGTGGGCGATCAGGTGACACCCCCTACCAGAGGTTCCTAGGGGCTGGAGTCCAGACGTGGAGGGTGGAAGGCTGGAGAGGGGGACCATGGGGGCCTAGCCCATCCCACAGACTCTCTGGCTAAGCGGAGCCAGGGCGTTGACTCACCCGCAGGGGACTGGGAAGCAGAGGGGGTTCAGTGAGGCCCTGGGAGTGACGGGATGTGGCTGTCATGGCATTGCATGCGGTGGCATATGCTTGTCATAGCTCAAGAGTAGAGAGAAGGTTGCAAAGGCATGTGGGTAGGAAACCAAGGTATGAGAGTAATGGGTTGCTACTGTCTGGTCCTGTGGATAACAGGGTGTGCTTGCCATGGAACTGTGTGGTTCATAGAATATGGTTAGGCAGGTGCGGTGGTGCATGCCTGTAATCCCAGTACTTGGGGCTGAGGCAGGAGGATCGCAGGTTCAAGTCCAGCCTCAGCAACTTAGGCCTTCAGCAACTTAATGAGACCCTGTTTCAAAATAAAAAGTAAGGCAGGCATGGTGGCGTATGCCTGTAATCCTAGTACTTGGGAGGCCGGAACAGGAGGATCACAGGTTCACAGCCAGCCTCAGCAATTTGGTGAGTCCTTCAGCAATTTAGCGAGACCTTGTTTCAAAATAAAAAAATAGGGCTGGGGGTATAGCTCAGAGGTATAATGCCCTTGGGTTCAATCCCCAGTACCCCTCCCACACACAAAATAAATAAATAAGCCGGGCGTGGTGGAGCACACTTGTAATCCCAGTACTTTGGGAGGCAGAGACCGGAGGATCCGGGTTCGCGGCCAGCCTCAGCTTGCACACGCGCGCGCGTGCGTACACACTCTCTCTCTCTCCGTCTCTCTCTCTCTCTCTCTCTACTTAGTGAGGCCCTCCGCAACTTCGTGAGACCCAGTCTCAAAATAAAGTATAAAAAATAGGGCTGGGGGCATAGCGCGGAGGTAGAACGCCCCTGCGTTCAATCCCCGGTACTGCAAAAATAAATAAATAAATAAATAAATAAATAAATAAATAAATAAATAAATATAAATAAATAAAATAAAATTGGGAGGCTGAAATAGGAGGATTGCAGGTTAGAGGCCAGCCTCAGCAATATAGGGAGATTCTCAGCAACCTATCAAGACCCTGTTTCAAAACAAAAAATCAAGCCGGGCGTGGTGGCGCACGCTTGTAATCCCAGTACTTTGGGAGGCGGAGACCGGAGGATCCGGGTTCGCGGCCAGCCTCAGCTCGCGCATGCGTGCGCGCTCTCTCTGTCTCTCTCTCCTTGTCTCTCTCTCTCTCTTTACTTAGTGAGGCCCTCCGCAACTTCGTGAGACCCGGTTTCAAAATAAAGTATAAAAA
>PVJS01018700.1:0-18842 GCA_004027185.1 Glis glis | reverse complement strand
CAAAAGGGCTGGGAGTGTAGCTTGGAAGTAGAATGCCCCTGGGGTTAATCCCCAGTATCACAAAATAAATAAATAGCTGGGTGTGGTGTAATACCCGTACTTAGAAGGCTGAGACAGGAGGATCGCAAGTTCGAGGCCAGCCTCAGCAACTTAGTGAGGCCCTTAGCAACTTAGTGAGACCCGTGTTTCAAGATAAAAAATAAAATAGGGCTGGAGGTGTAGCTCAGAGGTAGAATGCCCCTGGGGTCAATCTCCAGTCCCACCCCCCAAAAAAGAATATGGTTTCTGGTGGTGGACTTGTGGGGAGCAGACTGCTTGCCCCTGCACAGTGTGTAATGAATTGCGGTTGTCATGGTATCATGAGTAGTGAAATATGGTTGTCATGGCGATTTGATATAATGGAATGTAGTTTTGGCACTGGGCAGCGGCTGTGGGTGTTGGGGCACCATGGGCGGTGGCTGTAGGCACTGGCTGCAGGTGTCTGCACCGGGGCAGTGGGGTGACTAATAGATTGGCATCACAGTATTGTTGGTAACAGTTTGGTTGCCGGGGCATCATGCCATGGTCCTCGGCCTCATGGAAGCCAGGTGTGGGGACCCTGTTGTGGACGGTGGTTGCCATGGCAACGCGGCTAGGGAAGGGGTCGCCACGGTACTGCGGTACTGCGGTCGGGCTCGCTGGCTGCTCCGCTGTGGTAAAGAGCGGCCGCCCCAGCACGGTGGTTAACAGACTGTGGTTGCCGCGGTGTTGTGGGTGGTAGAAAGTGGTCACCACAGCACTCCGGGTAATGGAATGCGGTTGCCATGGTGTTCTGGGGAGCACAGTGTGGTTGCCATGGCGCCTGGCAGGAGACTGGTGGCCAGGGTCCTGCTGCTTGTTTGCAGGACAATCGCTGGGATTGCGTGCGGGTAGGTCAGGCTGCGCCCGCCAGAGCCCATCCAGGTTTCACAAGCCAGGGGTGGGGTCGGTGGCCACGGGAGGGGGGCTTCCTGACCCCCGACCTGCACCCCTGCCTCTCTTCCTCCAGGACATCCCTCGTGTTTACAGTTCACGGTGAACATGACGGCAGCCGTGCGCACCTACCGCTGGCAGTGCATCGAGTGCAAGTCCTGCAGCCTGTGTGGCACCTCGGAGAACGACGTGAGTGCCCGGCCGCCTCCCTGCCCGGCCCCTCCACCTCTGCCCGGGAGCCGGAGCCTTTCCCCAGCCCCTCCTGGTAAACGCCAGTATCAAGCGTTCAGGCGTTACCGCTAGTGTTCATGCATTGAGCCCCCACTTGATATTCAACTCTCTGACACCTGCGAGGTAGGTGCTCTTGTTCACATAGAAGAAAAGGGGCCGAGAGGGAAACTGACCTGCCCGAGGTCACCCCGCTAAGAAGTGGCAGAGCCAGGATTCGAACCCACACCCACTGCTTCCAGAGCCTGTATCGGATCTTCTTAGTATAACTGAGTGTCCCAAAGTCTTATGAAACCCACACTACAGGTTGCAGACCGACAATCTGCAGGGTCGTCTCTGCATGGCCAACCAGGTTCCACGAGGCCCGCTGTCTTGGAAGGGACCACTGCCCCCCGCCCCTCTGACCTAACCCCTGCCCCAGCCCCCCACCCCGGTTTCTGGTACCCGTGCCCCCAGGGTGCCAGCTGGGCGGGTCTCACCCCCCAGGACCAGCTGCTGTTCTGTGACGACTGCGATCGGGGTTACCACATGTACTGCCTGAGTCCCCCCATGGCGGAGCCCCCGGAAGGTGAGAGAAGAGGTGGGCACGACGCGGGGGTGTGTCGGAACGGTGTCGCCCGGTGGTGAAGACTGGGTCCCCTGGGTGGGAAGGGGCAGCGGCCACCCTCCTTGGCCTGGGCCTGACTGTCGTCTGACCACCCGCAGGGAGCTGGAGCTGTCACCTCTGTCTTCGGCACCTGAAGGAAAAGGCCTCTGCCTACATCACCCTCACCTAGGCCTGGCGCGGTCCCGCGACCTCCAGGTGGTGCTGGCCCACCTCCTCTCGCCTCCGCTCCCACCCTGCGTCCCCAGAGGGAGGAGCGCGGAGGCGGCCGCCCCTCCCTGCTGCCGGTGGAATGTTGGCCCCATGGGTTGGTGGCCCCGCAGGCCCCTCTTCCCCATCCCTTGGCAAATGGGCACCAGGGGCTTCTGCTCCCCTCAAAGCCATACCCCGCCTCTGGGCGGGCACGGGGGGTAGTGGATGCCAGCCGGGGGCACGGACAGAGCCTTTTTCTAAAGAAAAAGTCAAAATTTAAAAAAAAAAAAAAAGAAATTAATATATACAGAGAGTCCTATAGGCCTGGCTGGGTGCAGGGGCACCGCCCAGCGGCCACAGGGCACGATCCGTGCCAGGCTTCCTGCCTGGCCCCCCCACTTCTGGAGTTGCAGCTGTCCCACCTCCCCGCCCAAGGTGGCAGCGTTCCCCTCCGGTGGCCAGGTGGCCAGGGCGGTGGGCATGGCGCCTGCCCTCGCCCCTCCCGGCCGCCGTGGATACTGCATGTTGTGAACCATGGTTCTGAACTCTGTTCCTGCCCCCCCGACAGCCCCGGCCGTGCCGCCTGTGGCCTGGCGCGGCCTCCCCAGCGCCGCCGCTGGGATGAGAAGCACAGACTCTTGGTCGGACTTGACTTCCCCCCTCCGGCCCCTCGGCCCCTCTTCCCTGTCCGGCCAGGCCGGGCTGCCCCCTGCCCCCCTTGCTGGCCATTTTGGGGACAGCGAGGAGGCGTGATTGTTTCTCGTGGTTGTGTGTGTTTGTTGTTCGGGTTTAAAAAAAAGGGAAATTGAGACTACGAGCTGGGGAGGCGGTGGGTCCGGGAGCGCCCACCCCCCTGTGCCAAGTCTCCCATTGCCTGCCTCTGCTGTGAATTAACTTGTTCTGTGTATTAAACTGGGCCTGACCCTCTGCCCACGGCTGCCGCCTCCTCCAGCTTGGCTTGGGGCATCACCAAGAAAGGGAGCCAGGGCCCCTTCGGGGGAGAAGCAACTGCATGGCCCCTACCTCTCCTCGCCTCCCTCTGGCTTTGTCCCAGCTCCGCCCTGCCTCGCCGGAAAGGAAAGGGGGATGGGGTGGAGGGGCTCCCACCCAGCCAGCTGTGGTTGCCCGGCAACGGGCTGCTGCAGCTGCAGCGCGGCAGTGGGGAGGGAAGCCGGAGCAAGGACTGGGGGAAGGGAGGCATGGGAAGAAGGAGGCACGGCCCCGCCCCAGCAAGGGTGGGAGCTGGGGTGTCGGGAGTTTGTCACCTGGGGCACCCTGTCCTGAATGTGGGCAAACAGCCTTGGGAAAGGAGCAAAGGAAACAAAGATGGCAGAGGAGGGCTGGGGGAAGTATCCAGACCCGGGGCATTTGGAGTGAGATTTGGATGAGATGAGGGGTGAGGAGGGAGGGAGAAAGGTTTGAGAGTCACAAATTTATGAGAAGCAGAAAAGAATGGAGCAGGAGAGAGCCACAGGAAATTGCAAGGGAAGAGAGGAGAGGGATCAGAGAGATGGAGATTTAGTGGGAGAGGAGTAATAGTAATAAAAAATAGCAGGCACTCTGGGGAAAGGCTGAGGAGGAAGCCAGCAACGGTTTGCAGAGAGATGCAGAGGATTTAGGGAGAGACCAGAAGAGCGATGGTGGATCAGGAAGGCAGGGCACCAGGGAACAAATCAGGAGAAAGAAGGGAGGCTGGCCTGGGGTAGATGGAGTTAGGATCCAGGGACTGGCAGAGTCCTGGGACAAAAGATAGAGCTGTGGACTTCAGGGAAAGATGGACACAGAATTTAGGGGACCCTAAACCCGTTGTATAATCCCGACGCCTATAATCCCAGTACTTGGGAGGCTGAGACAGGAGGATCAAAGATTTAAGGACAGCCTCAGCAATTTAGTGAGGTCCTCTGCAATTTAGTGAAACTGTTTCAGAAAAAAAGAATAAAATAGGGCTGGGGGTGTAACTGGGAGGTAGAATGCCCCTGGGTTTAATCCCCAGTACCACAACACACACACAAAATTTAGGGGACCCTCTGGAGAGGGCCAGGAGTGGAGGCAATTCAGAGAGAGAGGTGAGGAGGAGAGAGCCGGAGGTGGGGTGGGCAGCCCAGGGGAGGAAAAACGGGCTAGATGGGGAAGGGATGGGCAGGCAGGACCAGGCTGGCACGCCCGTGTGAGTTGTGGGGTGTTAGAAGTTGCTGGTGTCTCTTGTATGCCAGGGGAGGATGTGGGAACAGTTTGTTCCAGTGCCCCCCCCCCGGCTGCTGGGGGGAGGGCAGTGGGGCTTAAGGATGGGGCCTCAGGAGGGAGAACTTCCGGTGCTCCTCTGGATGCAGTTCCCAAATCTTTTGCAAAAAGATACTTTGGTGGGGAGGATCTGAGTTGGAAGCATGGGGTTTGACAAGGTCCCTGGGAGCCAGGTCCAGACTTCCCAGCAGAGGTTGGGCCTTGGGATCTTCATGTGGAATTCCCAGAACTGGAAATCAGTGTGCCCCCGTTCCTGGCCCGACTTCAAATGCTCACACACCAGGCCAGATGCAGGTCTGGGGCTGTGAGTTTAGGCTCCCACCCCAGCTAGGCGGCCCCAGGGGAAGGCCTGACCCTGGCTGAGGTCACAGGGGGGTGTATCTTTTTCCAAGCTTCCGTGTGAGGTGGAGGGAGGGGAGACCAAGTTGTGTCTCCCTTGGCCAGGAAGCAGGGGAGCTCGCCACCCCAAGCCACGCAACCCCTGTGGCCTGGGCAGGAGATGCAACTGAGCTGTCCCAGGTGTGGCCTGGCCAGCAACCCACCTCAGGAGGTAGGGCCCTTACTAATGATTGTGGGCACTGAGCACAGGTCTACCAGGCAGATGTAGCTTCATGTGTGTGTGTGTGTGTGTGTGTGTGTGTGTGTGTGCGCGCGCGCGTGCGTGTCAGGGGATTCAACCCGAGGGCATTGGGACATTCTACCTCCAAGTTACACCCCCAACCCTATTTTTATTTTTCCAAGTCTTTTTTATGCTTTATTTAATTTTTTATTTTTTGTGTGGTACTGAGCATTGAATTCAGGGGCATTCTACCTGAGGTACACCCCCAGCCCTATTTTTTATTTTGCAGTACTGGGGATTGAATCCAGGGGCATTCTACCTCCGAGCTACACCCCCAGCCCTATTTTTTTATTCTTTATTTTGAAACAGGGTCTCAGTAAGTTGCGGAGGGCCTCACTAAGTAGCTGAGGCTGGACATGAACCTGTGATCCTCTTGTCTTAGCTTCCCAAGTACTGGGATTACAAGCATGCGCCACCACGCCCGGCTTACGTTTTATTTTAAAACAGGTCTCAGTTGTTGGGGCTGGCCTTGAATCTACAATCCTCCTGTCTCAGCCTCCCAAGTACTGGGACTTACAGGCGTGTACCACCATTTCCCAATTTTAAAAAGTTGGCTACTCTAAAGCCAGCATACAGCTGGGCGTGGTGGCGCACGCTTGTAATCCCAGTACTTGGGAGGCGGAGACCGGAGACCAGAGGATCCGGGTTCGCGGCCAGCCTCAGCTGGTTGGTGAGGCCCTCCGCAACTTCATGAGACCTGGTTTCAAAATAAAGTATAAAAATAGGGCTGGGGGTGTAGCTCGGAGGTAGAACACCCCTGGGTTCAATCCCCGGTACTGCAAAAAAAATAAAAAAAAAAAAATAAATAAAGCCAGCATACCTCCGTGGGTACAGTCTGGCTCTCAGGTCTCTAGTATATGAAGTTTTTTTTGTGTGTGTGGTACTGGAGATTGAACCCAGGGCATTCTACTTCTGAGCTACATCCCCAGACCGATTGTATTTCTTATTTGGAAACAGTCTCACTAGGTTGCTGAGAGCCTCACTAAATTGCTGAGGCTGTCCTCAAACCTGTGATCCTCCTGTCTCAGCCTCCTAAGGGGATTATTATTTATTATTAATTATTTATTTGTGGTACTGGGGATGGAACCCAGGGGCATTCTACCTCCAGGCTACACCCCCAGCCCTATTTTTTTATTCTTTATTTTGAATCAGGGTCTCACTAAGTTGCAGAGGGCCTCAATAAGTAAGAGGCTGACCGCAAACCCGGATCCTCAGGTCTCAGCCTCCCAAGTACTGGGATTACAAGCGTGAGCCACCACGAACCGCTTTTCCCAAGGGGCTTGTTACAGGTGTGCACCACCTCTCAGCTGAATCTCATTTTCTTTTTTTTGTGGCACTGGGGATTGAACCCAGGGGTATTTTACCTCTGAGCTACACCCCCAGCCCTATTTTCTTTATTTTTATTTTGAAATAGGGACTCACTAGGTTGATGAGAGTCTCACTTCTGGCTGAGGCTGTCCTCGAACCTGCGATCCTTTCTCAGTCTCCTAAATACTGGGATTACAGGCGTGCGCTACAATGCCCAGCCTGAATCTCACTCTTTAACTGAGGGACATTTTACATTCTGAGGGATAGATTCCTGTTGTTTGGGTTGCAAGAAAAAGTTTGGGAGGGTGTCCCCTGGTTTTTAGGGAAGTGGTGTGTGTGTGTGTGTGTGTGTGTGTGTGTGTGTAGGAGGGTGATGGCTGTTTGGGACAGGAGGCTGGAAGAGGGGCCCCGCATTGATTCCAGGCAGCTGTTGAGCTAGTGAACACACGAACAATTTCTATGAAACATTTATTTCCTTTGAAACCTCCAGAAACATGCCAGAAAATCTCAAGACAGGGATGGAAAAAAAGACAATAAAGAATTTAAAAAAAAATGAAACAAATCAAGATGAAAAAAAGCCTGCTGCTATCTCCAGCCATCAGAACACCAACCTCAAATTAAATAATTTGTTTTGCAGAAATTTTTAAAAAATAACAAACAAAACCAGAAATCATAATTTGCACTTATCAATGTACATGATTAGGTCCCCAAAATGATTTGAATGATCTGAAGATATGAGACAAAAATAAAAAGGGCTCCAGGTTAGGGTGTGAGGAGAGGGGTGGGGACTGGAGGGCCCCCCAGGGATCGGGAAGGAGAGACATCACAGTAGTTGGCCAGGGCTGAGCGGCTGCGGGGCAGGGAGGACGCCACGGGGCTGAGGTTTTACTCTCGGGCTGAGGGCTGCCGGGCAGAAGAGGATCACAGGGGGACGCGGCAGGCCCCTCTTCTCCGGCCCTGCCTCTCCAGCCTGGTGCCTCCGGAGCCCAGCCCCTGCTCCGACTCCTTCCCGCCTGGTGCTTCCCAGGAGGGGAGGCCGCCCGCCCGCCCTGCGGTGCCTCCGGGTTCTCCCACTGCCCCCAGCCCACGGGGGACGCGCTCGAGCCTCAGCTTGAGGTTGGGGGTTCCACAGACTGTGGCCATCCAGACTTGTTCTGGCGCAACTCTACATGAAAAAATAAATATATATATATATATATAATTTTTTTGTTTTTAAAGAAGGAAAAAAAGGAACTCGTGTTTCCTGGGTGAACAGCGTAGTACCACACTGGCCGGGCCGCCCGGCTGGCCGCCCCTTATTGCCTTGAGAGAGCAGCGTCTCTGGGGTTCGCACTGCCAGTGCTCCCCGGGGAGCACAGTGAGTGTGTCTGGGTGGCCGTCGCTGGGGCTCGCGAGATGGGCCGGGAGACTGGCAAAGGAAAAGGAAACCAGAGTCTCGGAGCCTTGCAGCCTGAAGGCGCCGGGGCTGCTGGTCGGGGCTGGGTCGTGCGGGAGGCGCAGCGGCCGGGCCGGCCTGGTCAGTAGCTCAAGGGGGAGGCCCTGTGCGCCCCAAGCCCGGGCATCGTGGCCTCTAGTGGGAGAGGAACTGATAGAAAAAGATCGTATAAACTGTGCCGTTTGTACAAATAGAGTCTCTCAAAGAAGTGGACTCTGGAGGCCGGGGCTTCCTCTCCAATCTGGGCCCCCACAAGAAAATAATTTAAACTCTAGGAAAGTGCTCCTGGCTGCCTTGAGGGAAGAGGGTCGGGAGGGGTGACGTCCATGCTTTTTGGAGCTAGTGCCTGGGACGAGGCGCCCTGGGTGGCTGCGGCCCTCGTCTCTGGGGCGTGGGGGGAGAAAGGGCTTGTTTCGCGCCGGGTTTGTCATGCAGGGGCTTGGCCGTGAGCCAGGACTGTCGGACATGGAGAACCTTGGCAGCTCCCCGCAGCTGGACACCGACTCATGTCCCCTCACACTGTCCCACGGCTTCGGTGGCTGCATCCTGGCCCCAGGGACACAGGTGGGCGGTGCAGAGGAGCCGAGCCCGGCAGACCTGGCTCACAGCCTCGCAGCCCTGGTTTCCGAGTCCACGTGGAGGCCGCGGGGCAGCGGCGCCAGGCCCTGCGGAGGGAGCGGAGGCTGGGGCCGCAGGCGGGGCGTCAGGAGGGCCGAGGCGGGCCGTCTTCTCATGGCTCCTTCTTCTCCCTGCAGAAGAGCTCGGCGAACCTGCGCAGCTGCTCACTGGCGGCCTGCGACTCCTCCTGCAGCCGCTGGTTGTTCTGCCGCAGACTGGCGACCTCCGACTGCAACACCACCTTGTCCTGCTTCTCCTGTGAGGGGGGCTGGGCGTCAGGCGGCTGGCCGTGGGTGCAGCCTCCGGGCTCAGGCCCTGGCTGGAGCCAAGCCGTGGGGGTTCAGATCCCAGCCGGCACCCTGGGTAGGTCACTTGGCGTCTCTGGGGTCGGTCCCTCACTCTGACGCCAGTGGTTCAGAGGGGTCCCTGAGGTCATGCAGGCAGAGTTCTTCTTAGAAAATGGCCTGATTAGGAGTAATCCTTTTTGGGGGGGTACTGTGGATTGAACCCAAGGGCATTCTACCTCTGAGCTACACCCCCAGTCATATTTTTAATTTTGAAACAGGGTCTAAGTTGCGGAGGGTCTTGCTAAGTTGTTGAGGCTGGCCGCGAACCCGGATCCTCCTGTCTCAGCCTCCCGAGTTCTAGGATTACAGGCGTGCGGCACCACGCCTGGCTGGAGTAATCCTTTGACAGACATCACGACTGTTACTATCACCTCATCCCACCACCATGGCTAACCAAGGACTTGGGGACGGTCATTACTGTCATTTTCCTGGAAGACGGAACCGAGCCTCACACAGCAAGGCTGCCTGAGCAAGCTCTACAGCCTCTTCTGAGACGCCCTTCCCGGGTGGCATCACATCCCAGGGGACCCACTTGTCCAGGTCACATGTGGGGCTGTAAACCTGGGCTGTGAGCCCTGTGCTCAAGCACTTACACAGTATTATGCTCTGCCACCTTTTTGCTCTGACCCCAAAGTATATAATCGACAAGTAAAAGTCTCCTGTGGCAGCTGCGTGTGGTGGTGCACACCTGTAATTCCAGTACACCCTCCCTTGGGAGGCGGAGATAGGAGGATCCCAAGTTCAAGGCCAGCCTCAACAACTTAGCAAGGCCCTCAGGAGCTTAGCGAGACCCTCTTTCAAAATAAAAAATAAAAAGCTGGGCATGGTGGTGCATGCTTGTAATCCCAGTACTTGGGAGGCTGAGACCCGAGGATCGGGGTTCGTGGTCAGCCTCGGCTACTTAGTGAGGCCTCCGCAACTTAGTGAGACCCTGTTTCAAAATAAAGAATAAAAAATAGGGCTGGGGGTGTAGCTCGGAGGTAGAATGCCCCTGGGTTCAATCCCCAGTACTGCAAAAAAAAAAAGGAGCCGGGTGTGGTGGCACACGCTTGTAATCCTAGTACTTGGGAGGCTGAGACTGGAAGATGACAGTTTCGAGAACAGCCTCAGCAATTTTTTGTTTTTTTTTGTGGTACTGGGGATTGAACCCAGGGGCGGTCTACCTCCGTGCTACACCCCCGGCCCTATTTTTTTATGCTTTATTTTGAAACCGGGTCTCACGAAGTTGTGGAGGGCCTCACTAGGTAGAGAGAGAGAGAGAGAGAGAGAGAGAGGGAGGGAGGAGAGAGAGGAGAGAGAGAGAGTGCCCGGCCTAGCCTCAGCAATTTAGTGAGGCTCTCAGCAACCTAGTGAGACCCTGCTTCCAAATAAGAAATAAAATCAGTCTGGGGGTGTAGCTCAGAGGTAGAATGCCTTTGGGTTCAATACCCAGTACCACAAAAAATAAATAAATAAATAAGGCTGGGCGTGGTGGCGCACACTTGTAATCCCAGTACTTGGGAGGCTGAGACCAGAGGATCTGGGTTCGCGGCCAGTCTCAGCTACTTAGTGAGGCCCTCTGCAACTTAGCAAGACCCTGTTTCAAAATAAAGAATAAAAAATAGGGCTAGGGGTGTAGCTCAGAGGTAGAATGCCCCTGGGTTCAATCCCCAGTACTGCAAAAAAATAAAAAATAAAAAAAAATAAAAATAAAATTAAAAAAGTCCAATTGCTGAAAAGGATGAACCAATTATTATCCCTCTATGAATGTCCAAGAGTTTCTCCATGTGCTTATTAGCCTTCGGAATTAACATTTTCTACTCTCTACTCATGACTACATTCAAGAATAGCAAAGCCAGGAATAGTGGCACATGCCTATATTCCCAGTACTTGGGAGGCTGAGACAGGATCACATTCCAGGACAGCCTCAACAACTTAGGGAGACCCTCAGCAACCCAGTGTGAACCTGTTTCAAAACAAAAGATAAAAAAGGTTGGGGGTGTAGCTTAGAGGTAGAATGAATGCCCCTGGGTTCAGTCCTCTGTACAAAACAAAACAAAACACTAGTAAGAGCAGGGGTGAGGTGTTGCCTGGCCGGGGGTGGGGGTTGGGGCGCGCTCACCTTCTGGAGGTCCGTGTGCAGCTGCTTCAGCATCACCTCCAGCTGGTACACCTTGCCTGTCAGATCCAGGGGTGGCTCCTCACTGGAAAGACAGGGGACAAAGTCAACCTGAGCCCCACCAGCCCCTGGGGAGGGCTCCCAGCCCTCAGCTGGGAAGGACACGGAGCCCGAGGGGTGCATGGAGAAGCTCTGCAGACACAAGGCAGCCCTCTACTGGGCCCCGCCCCACCCACCCAGGGCACCCCGTGGACGAGGATGGGGTCCTGGGAGCACCAGGCCTGTGGCAGGCTGGGTGGGGCCTGCCCTGAGGTGGCACTGCCCGGGGGAGGGCCGTGTCTGTGACTTCAGGGAGAACCTCTTTCTTGTGTCCTCTGGACACAAAGAACCCGTGCCACCGTCTACCAAGCACCCGCAGGCTGCCACTGCTCCAGGCACAGGAAGTGTGCAAGTGGACAGATGGACAGAAGGACTTGCCCCTGGACAGGACGAACAGTTCTGGCAATGATGATGACAGTCCCCAACCCGTCACTGAGAGCCCTCCCTGTGCCAGGGCCACCCAGTGCCAGGCACGATCTAACAGCCACATCATTACCCATGGCGCAGAGGAGGCAGTCCAGGCTCGGGCGGGGGACTCCCCACCGCCGGGGCCCTCCTGCCTCTCCCTCCCACGCCCCTCCAAGGGCCGCCATCTCAGGGAACTTCAGGGGGAGACAGGAGGCAGCTGACAGCAAAGGGAACACAGGAGTGAGCCGGGGCCACAGGCCCGGCCACTTGCCTCGCGTGTCCCTACGCTCGTCATTCCAGTGGACCTGCTCTGGGGGAGTCAGGTCTACGGCCAGTGTGTGGAGTGGAACGCAACAAGAATCAAAATTACCCTCAAAAAAGGCTCCCGCACTGCACAGGGACTGTCCACACGGACGGCATCGTGAGGTGTGTGGATGCGTGTGCATGCCACGGCCACGGCCACGGCCACGGGCAGAGCGCCTGCTCCCTTCTTTTTTTTTTTTTTTGGGTACTGGGGGTTGAACCCAGGGGGCATTCTACCTCCAAGTTACACCCCCAGCCCTATTTTATTCTTTATTTTGAAACAGGGTCTAAGTTATGGAGGCCTCACTAAGTAGCTGAGGCTGGCCATGAACCCGCAATCCTCCTGTCTCAGCCTCCCAAGTACTGGGATTAAGAGCGTCACCACCACGCCTGGCTTAATTTTTATTCTGAAACACGGTCTCGCTAGGTAGATGCGAGTTTCACTACTTGCTGAGGCTGTCCTCGAACCTGTGATCCTCCTGTCTCAGCCTCCCAAGAACTGGGATTACAAGTGTGCGCCACCATGTGCGGCCTTCTCTCTCTCATGTCACTTCCTGATGAGCTAGCAATTAACTATGTGGCACTGGCAAAGTGGGACATCTGTCTCCCTATCCTCTCTCTCCACGACCCTTGAGGGCAAGGGCTCAGCCTCAGCCTCAGTCACTCCGGGGTCCCTGGATGGCCTGGCACAGGCCCAGCAGGGCAGGTTCAGTCCCTGGGAGTCCCCAAAGGAGGAGGGGCGCCGGGAGGCTGCGAACACTCACAACATCTTCACACTCAGAAGTGAAACCACCCCGTGGGGAGGGATTTAACAGCGGGGGGGGGCATCCCTGAGAGCAGCGGCAGAGTCTATCTCTGCCCATCCTGGTGGCTGCTGGTCCCGGCATGATGGCACAGCACGCCTGCAGTCTGTCAGGGCAGGGGAGTTTCTGCCCAGAGGACTTGGGGTGACTCTCAGCAGCTACCTCTTCCCAGTGTCCCTCCTCCACCGCACAGACCTCTTGCCTGTAAGGACCTGGGGTGCAGGGCCCCTGGATGTTCCCAGGGGAAACTCACCTCATGGTAGGGGTGGTCCTGGGGGTCGGGGGCCCCCACTCCAGGCTCAGGTGGCTGTGGACAGGGCTGTGTGCAGGCGGGATGTCGGGGCTCAGGGCGGGGTCATTCAGAGAGAAGAGCGAGACGGCTCTTTGCACTGCCCGGGAGAGAGGAGGGAGCTGGGTTCTTATGGGCGGGCAGGCAGGGCTCCCAGCTGCCCCCCAATTCATTGACCGGGCCTCCCCTTGCAAGCCTTCCCCCCAAGCCTCTGCGACATTTTCTTTTTACTTTTTTTGCAGTACTGAGGATGGAACCCAGAGTATTGTACATGTGGGGCAACTACTCTACCAATGAGCTACGTCCCCAAACCCAGCTCAACATTTTCTTTTCCTTTTTTTTGTGGTACTGGGGACTGAACCCAGGGGCATTCTACCTCCCAGCTACACCCCTAACACTTTTTATCTTGAAACAGGGTCTCGCTAGGTTGCTGAGAGTCTTGCTATGTTGCTAAGGCTGGTCTTCAACCTGTGAGCCTCCTGTCTCAGCTTTCCAAGTACTGGGGTTAAAGGTGTACGCCACCATGTCTGGTTTATTATTATTATTTTTTTTGTGTGTGTGGTACTAGGGATAGAACCCAGGGGCATTCTACCTCTGAGCTATAACTCCAGCCCTATTTTTAGTCTTTATTTTTATTTTATTTTTTTGCAGTACCAGGGATTGAACCCAGGGGCATTCTACCTCCGAGCTACACCCCCCGCCCTATTTTTTATACTTTATTTTGAAACCAGGTCTCATGAAGTTGTGGAGGGCCTCACTAAGTAGCTGAGGCTGGCCGCGAACCCGGATCCTCCGGTCTCTGCCTCCCAGGTACTGGGATTACAAGCATGCGCCACAACGCCCAGCCTTATTCTTTATTTTGAAACAGGGTCTCACTAAGTTGTGGAGGCCTCACTAAGTAGCTGAGGCTGGTTGCGAACCTGCGATCCTCCTGTCTCAGCCTCCCAAGTACTGGGATTATAAGCATGCACCACCATGCCCAACATTAATTTTTTTGTGTGTGGTACTGGTGATATTGAACTCAGGGGCATTCTCTCTGAGTTATATCCTTAGCCCTATTTTATCTTTTATTTGGAAACAGAGTCTCATTAAGTTGTAGAGGGCCTTGCTAAGTTGCTGAGGCTGACCTCGAACCTGGGATCCTCCCATCTCAACCTCCCAACTACTCAGATTACAGGCATGCACCACAGTGGCTGGCCCTGGCTTATTAATTTTGTAATGAAGGAAAAAATTCCCCAGGTGACTCTGATGCATGCATGGGGGGAGAGTCAGTGCCAGCGGGGCTACCTAAGCTGCTGCTCACAGGCGGCCTCCTTTCCCCGGGTGCGCTGGGGTAATAGAGTGGCTGGGTGCAGGGCAGGGGGCCGCAGCTGTCCCGGCCCCTTCCAGTGGCCTGTGCTGAGGGGTTGGTGTCTGGGCAGTTCTGCCTTCCACAGACAATACTGCAGCCACTGGTGGCATCTGGGTCTCCAGGGAGGGTCTTCGGCCTCCCACACACTTTCGCAATCTCTTGCTTTGCTAGGGGTGGACCCAGGGCCTTGTGCATGCTCGGCAGTTGCTCTACCATTGGGCCACACCCCTGGCCCCTTTTTATTTTGACACAGGGTCTTGTCTTGGTAAGTTGCTGAGGCTGGCCTCGAACCTGTAATCCTCTGGCCTCAGCCCTTGGAGTAGCTGGGCTTACAGGTGCGTGCTACCAGGCCCTGCTAATTATTGTGATTCTGCACTGTAATACTAATATAGGCACTATGCCTACTGAGGACTTACTCTGTGCCTGCCACGTTTCACATACGGTATTTTGGATAATCCTCACTGCAGCCCTAGACAATTGGCATGGTCTCTGTCCCTGTTTGGTAACTCAGGTAGATGGGGATCAGAGAGCTTAATATACCAGCCCAGGGTTGCACAGTGAGCAAATGACAGGGCAGGACTTGAAGCCTGCTCCCCCTGATTCTGGAAGCTGGGTGTATCCCCCTGCAAAGCACGGGCCCTCCATTGATGCTTCTGAAACAGAGAAGGCAGTGCAGGTCTGTGGGGACGGGAGAGAGGCACCCACCTTCGTAAGCCTTGGCCGCGTTCACCAGGCTGGACCACTCGAGGCCAGCAGCCGTGTCGGGCAGTGGCATCATCCCGGGGTCGAGGCGCCGCAGGGGCCGGTCCCGTCCGTCAGTCAGCGAGAGCTCTGAGGCAGAGATGGCAGCTGGGCAGGGAGAGTGGAGACGGGAAGTGGCTGAGCTTGGCAACGTGAGGGACAAATAAATGCTTATTAGAAGGTAAGAGCCAGGGAAACCTCCAGCAGTGCAGGGAACCGGCACGCCGGGTGTGTGGGTACAGCTTCCAACAGGGCGCGGGGAAGCCTTGAGCGGACCTGGGAAGGAGGGAGCAGGCCTTGCAGGCCACGGTGAGGACTTTATCCTTTTCCTTGAGTGCAGGGAGCTGGTAAGGCTCCCTCGGGCTGGGGGGAGAGAGTGGCAGGGGGAGGGGGAGACAGGGAGGAGCCGGGAGGACCAGGAGGGAGACCTGGGAGGGACAAGGTGGCCATGGGAAGGTTCTGGGTCCACGCTGCAGGTGCAGCCAGCAGCACCTGGAGTGGATGTGGGTGTGAGACAACAAGGGTGTAGGATGCCACGAGGTGCGGGAAGGGGAGGCTGGGCTGGGGAGCGGGAGCACCTGCTTTCTGGAGGCGTCACGCAGAGGTGCCAGGAGATGCCCACAAGGAGCAGCGGGACGGGCTGGCCTGGACATGAGAGTGCGGGGTGCGGGGACCGGGCTCCGTGCGTGGCGTGTTTAGAGGTGGCAGGTCACCAGACAGAGCACGAGGTTGCTGAGGCCGTCACCCGAGGGGAGGTGACAGAGAAGGACAATGAGGCACACAGAGGCCCGGGGGCTGACCAGGCCTGCTTCGAGTCCCCGGCGCTTCCTCTGTGCCAGGTGCCGGGCTGGGTGTGCTGTGGGGACCGGTGCTCAGCCTCGCCGCCGTAGGCCGGGGGACGTGTCGTCATGATCCCCATGTGCAGAGGGGGAACCTCGAGGCTGGGGTGAGAAGCTGCTCCCCCGGGTCTGCGCACACCCCTGGGGGTGGGGATCTGACGCCGGTGGTCGGGGCCGGCCCTGCTCTCAGTCCATCCCACCCAGCTTCCAGGCTTTGTAGGGTCTGGGCTTGTATTATTTTCACCCTTGCTTTCTAGTCAGGGCTACAAACCTGGCTCAGGATGGGGTAAGCTGCTCAACCTAGCGGGAGGAGCTGGGATGGGGAAAGGCTGACCAATGAGCACTAAGTTACTGTTGGGAGCAAGGAGCTCTGGTGTGCTATTCTGTGTTAGGGTTACGTATTGAGTATCTCAAAAAGCGTGGTGGCGCACGCTTGTAATCCCAGTACTTGGGAGGCTGAGACCGGAGGATCCGGGTTCGCGGCCAGGGCTCAGCTACAATCTCCAGTATCACAATAAATAAATAAAAAGTAAGAAAAAAATTTTTTCTTTTTCTTTTTGTGGTACCAGGGATTGAGCCCAGGGACATTCTACCTCTGAGCTACACCCCCAGCTTTATTTTATTTTTTTTATTTGGAAACAGTCTCGCTAAGTTGCTGAGGCTGGCTTCGAACCTGTTGATCCTCCTGTCTCAGCCTCCCAAGTCTTGGGATTATAGGTGTGCGCTGCCATGCCCAGCTCTGAAGACATAGTCAAAGAAACAGGTGCAGCGCTTCCGCCTGTGGTGGAGGCTGGGACACAGCTTGTGCCCTCCAGCTTGCGGATCTCTGATGGGGGCTGTGGACAGTGCCCCGCTTCTGGGGATGCTCAAGAAATATCTGCCAGATGAATACAGGGGTAGATGGGTTACACCCCTGCATCCCTCCGAGTGTGGCACAACCGGGGGAGTCAGGTCAGTAAATAAATGTTCATGAAGCAGATTGCCTGGTGTGGGAGGAGGAAGGCCTGGGGCAGGAATGGGGGACGGGGAAAAGCGCATGTATGGGGGGCAACTAATGTAAACCCCACCCTCACAGTTGCGCCTTGAGGGGCTCACTGCCTTTCTCTGACCTCAGGTGACCCCAGCCCTTGGGTGCTCCCGACTCCCTGAGACCCCCCGATGCTTGTCCAGGCATGCCCTGCTCCTTGGGTGACATCAGTGCCCAATCACCAGGTGCCCCGGAAGCTCATGTGCACCCCAGTTCCCTGCCTCAGACGACCCCGACAGGCAACTTCTAGGTGCCCCCACCTCCCAGCTCTGGGGTGACTCCCAGCCCCGGGGAGCCTGGGCTCACATTTCTTCTCAGGGAAGCCGTTGCCAGTGGCGGGGATGGCGCTGGGGCCCCCGCTGGGCGGGTGGGGGTGCTGGTGCTGGCGGCGCGCGGGCAGCGTGCTAGAGGGGAAGGCGCAGGCGCTGGTGAAGAGCACGTCGCTGGGCAGGCTGGGCTCCAGGCCGGCGGGGGTGGCAAAGCTGGGCTCCCGGCGCCCGCTGCACAGGCTCTCATCCGACAGTGTCCGCTGCAGGCTCTTCTGGGGGGACTGTTGCCAAGACAGGCCAGGGCGGGGTCACAACCGGCCCTGGTCACAGCCCTCAGAGGCCTTCTGTCCTAAGTTCTTACCCACCCAGCCTCTAATTCTGCCCTGCTTCTGATCAAAGCACCCAGTTTCCCCTGAGGGTTCCCCTCCCTGACTTGCAGGCTTCTGGAGGGCAACCCAGCCTCCGGCTCCGCAGAGGCACCTGCGCTGAGGCCTGGCTGCCCAGGGAAGACAGCGTGAGCCCTGCTGGGCCTGCGAGAGCCAGGCTGGGACTCCAGCAGCACCGCCAGCACCAAAGCGCCTGGGGCAGGCAAGACATAAGGGGGGTGGTATGGGGACCATCTGGGTCCCCACAGAAAGTGCCTGCCTGACAGTGAAGCCAACCCGGCAGGCAAGGACAAGAAGCCAAGGGATGTGGGGACAGTGCAGTGCCTTGCTGTTTGGGCCTTGCCCTGTCTTTGGGGAACAGGAGCTGGAGTTTCTGGGGCGCTCTGCTTAGCTCTTGGTCCCTGTGCTCTGGGAGCTGTTTCCATCCTGGGCTCCAGGAGAAGGGCTCTCCAGCGCTTGCCCAAGCTGGCTTAAATCCTGATCCTGTCCCTAAAATGGCGCCCTCACTCACACCTTCAAACTGGACTGCCATACACCAAAGGCTGTGTCTGTGGTGGAAAAGGCCCGGGGCAACTGAGGAGTGCCGCCTTCCTCCCCGCCCTGCCCGGCCGCCCCACGCACCCCTGCGTCCCTCTCCTGCTCGGGCCCCAGGTTGTCCATGATGATCAGTTTCTTCAGGTCGTCCTCGATGGTGGACTTGTAGTTCTTCCGTGGGGAGCGCAGGTCTCGCAGGGAGGCCCTCAACCGTGGCTGTCCGAAGACGTTCTTTGTGTTGGCATCCACCTGCCTGCAACGAGAGCGCCGGCTCAGGGACCTCTGGACTCAAGAAGGCAGGTGACCGCATCTCCCCAGGCCGGTGTGACAGGAGAGCGACTTGGTCTACTCTGTCCACTCCCTCATCTATGGACACTTCCTAGGAACCTACTATGGCCGAGCCTGCTCCAGGGACTGGGGGTGCAGCAGTGATCACGGCACCCGCATCTAGGAGGGACCCCATGAGTGAGGCAGAGTAATTTTTTTTTTTTGCGGTACCGGGGATTGAACCCAGGGGCGTTCTACCTCCGCGCTACACTCCCGGCCCTATTTTTTTATACTTTATTTTGAAACCGGGTCTCACGAAGTTGCGGGGGGCCTCACTAAGTAGAGAGAGAGAGAGAGAGAGAGAGACAGGGAGAGAGAGAGAGAGTGAGCTGAGGTCCTCCGGTCTCCGCCTCCCAAAGTACTGGGATTACAAGCGTGCGCCACCACGCCGGGCCCTGGGGTTCTGAGCTGAGGAGTGTGTGTGGTGCTGGGGATTGAACCCAGGGACATTCTATCTCTGAGCTACACCCCAGCCCTAATTTATTTTTTATTTGGAAACAGGGACTTGCTACGTTGCTGAGGCTGGCCGCAAACCTGAGATCCTCCTGTTTTAGCCTCTCAAATACTGAGATTACAGGCATATGCCACCATGCCCGGCTCCAAAGAAATGTTTTGGAAAAAAAAAAAAAAAGGCTGGGCAAAGAGGTGGGGGTCAGGAAGGATATTCCTGAAGGGGTGACATTTGTGGGGAGGACAGAGGGAAAGGAAGGGAGGAAGGGAGGAAGGGATCCCCACAGAAGAGGTTTCTGGCAGAGGAAACACTAAGAACTGAGGCCATGAGGGGCGGGTCTTGGTGAGCTGGAGGAGGGAGGGATGAGGGGCGGG